>WYDI02012646.1:0-91909 GCA_009867235.2 Psittacus erithacus
ACTCGGCCACCTCCAGGGCCTTCCCCTTCACCGTGTTGATGACGTACTGCATGCTGCCGGCAGAACCCGAGAGCAGGAGGAGCAGGAGGAGGACAACCGCCTCCCCCGCCCCTCGGTCAACGAGCTTCGCGGCGCCGGCGCCCGCCCCGCGTCGCAGACACGTTGACGACACACCGACGCTCAACAGCGCGTCGCGCCCGGCCCGGCCCAGCGGTGATGTGCCTGCGCAGCAGCGGGCCTGGCCAGCCGCAACAACCCCGCCCCTCAGCGTGTGCGTGCACAAAGCGGGAAGGCCTGGAGGGAGGAGAGGGGCGATGGTTCTTGGCGCGCACGCGTGTCCCGGAATCCATGGGAAGCGGTGGGGCAGGCTGAGGGGAGGAGCGCGGTTCCCCGCAGTCACACAGCCGGGAGGGCCGATTGTCAAGGAGAATGAGGTGCGCGCTCCCGCGCGGGGCGAGTGGGCAGGGGGTGTGTGCTGCCAGCGCGAGAGAGAGGGCACCGCCTCAGCCCCGCCACGCCAGGTGAGGCCGGTGGAGCAGGGCGGGAGCCGGGCAGCGCTCTGGGTTGCGGAAGAGCTTGGTGCGGGCCGCTGAGGTGCTTGCTGGCCGTGAGGTGCGGCGCCGAGGCAGCTGGTGATGGGCGCTGCGGGCTTGCAGCGCGGGTGAAGGGGAGCCGGTGTGTGCTGCGGCTGCGGCAGCTGACCACCGGCCGCTGCTGCCGCCGTCTCAGAGCCTGGCTAGTCCCATGGCGCTGCGGCCCCACTCCTGGCTGCAGCCGTGCACCGACCTGGGGCAGCGACGTGGCAGCCGGCAATCCTCAAAGCCAGGCGAGTGGTCCTTTAGCGCGGGGGTGCGCTCGGCGGCGCTTGCTGGCCGCGTTCTCGCCGCCGTTGCGGGGTGGGTGTTCGCCAGGTGTTTCCCCGGCCGCCCGCGGCGCCTGCACTCGGGGGCCTGCTCTGACGCCGCTTTCCCTGCCGCCCCTGGCTCCTGCTCCCACCGGCCTCCCTGAGGTGAAAAGGCGCGAGCCGTGGCAGCTGTTAACGGACATCCTGCCCGCAGCCGGCCCGAAGGGGCTGCCCTCAGCCCTCCTCACCTGGCAGAGGGCCCGATGCTGGCAGTCTGCGAGCCGGTTTGTCAGACCTAGAGGTCCGCTAACGGGTCGGCCTAGTAACGGTAACGCTAGAGACGGGGAACCACCGGCCGGCGTTGCTGAGGCTCTCTGCCTGCAGCCATCTGTATCCCTCCACCCCTCCGGGTACAAGCCGGTAGGTGCTGAGTAAGTGCCAGGTCTTCTCCGAGTTGTTGCTCTTGCTGAATAGCTGTAAAACATTCCCTTGCTGGAATTTGGGACAATATTTTTAAAAATATTAAAGGAAAATAAACAAGTCACCTACTTATTCCTCACAGCTAATCACTATTCCATAGATGCAATCTTCTGACAAACTGACCTCCTATCCCACCTTCTGAGTCATTCTGTGTGCATTGCTTATCCCCCTTTTGCTGGTCCTCATTACGTATCCTTTTCTCTTTCTCTTAATTTTTTTTTTTTTTTGATAAAAAGGAAAAAGATAACTGCAGAATGAGATTATAGCTTGTGATGTAAACATCTTTGTGTAAAATAACACAAAGCAACAAAATACATTTCACCTGGTTTAATCAGTTTCTGGAAGTACTATTTACAGTGTATTTTCAATTTGTCATCCAAAGGGTATTGACAGCGAGACAGCAGAATGAAGGCCAAGTGCTGTAATCGAGTTGTATTTTGCTCCAAGACAACCATCTATACTTTTCTGCTTGGAGGCGTGTTTATTGCATTGGGCTCAAGTCGAATCCTCCTGATGAAGTATTCTGCCAATGAAGGTGCTGTTGGGCAATAAACATGATGTACCTCAAATAAGAATGAGTTGACATTCAGAGTAAAAGGGGTACCCACAAGCCTAGTTCTCCACCTGCAGAGTTCTTGGGATAAACATTCAACTGTATAAGTAGTGACATGTATTTCTGTACTGGAAAATCTCTGTTCTAGCATATAGTGATAACTTGGGTTGTAAAGTATATGACCCATGTGGTGATTCACCCTTAAAAAATGAGGCAGTGAATTATTTTATAGCTGATTTTCAAAGACTAAATTATTGTATAAGCAGTATTAATGGTATGTGTCTTGACTGAAATATTTGTCTTGCAACAGGCTTTGGAGAAAAGTGGTATCAGAGTGGGTGTGCTGTAACTGCCTAGAATTACTGCCGCTGCTTTCACCAAGTATTAGCAAAATATGCTAACAAAGAAAATATACAGTCCTAGAAGAAAGTTGCGTCATCCTGGAAAGCCATTATTTGCCAGGGGAAAATAATAGCACATTGCCATTTGGGGAAAACATTCCTAATTTAAAAAAAAAGCTGTTCTTGAGTTCTCCTCAAAAGTTCTGTAAAGTGGGACCAAATGAGGAAAGATTTCAACCCAGAAAGGAGGCTGTTCAGGAAGCTGTATATTGTAAAAATCTGAATATTTGTAATGAAAGTGCTGATAGAGCCTTTTGCGTTTACAGAAAGTGGCTAAAATTCTGACCTGAGGGGTTAAAATAGTTTCTTGCTCTAATCAGAAACACAGGAGACAGAATCTGATTTTGTACTCTCTGATTTGCTGAATCCCACAGATAACAAATATGATTATCTTCCTACAACAGTGAACATATGTTCTGAAGTAGTAAAATTGGTCCTATGTTTGGTATTGGCACTATGGGTTAAGAAAAAAGGTAAGTACTTGTGTTTGAAATAAATGTGTTGACTTTTTAAGATCTGCTGTACTACTTTCTCTCTTTGTTCATTTTTTTTTTTAATGATATATTCACATGTAGTATGGAGTAGGTCCTGTAGTAAGGTTCTCTGGAATTGTGTCTTCCATGCAGACTTCCGACAAAACTTTACTTTTATAACTCCTACTTCGTGCTGTAGATTCAGGTGTTCTTCTGTTGTGTGTATGTGGCTGAAATGGGGGCAGATAAGTTGAATTAGAAAGTGTAATGAAGACAGGGTCTTCACATTCTCTGAATTTTGACACAGTATATGCTAGGATAATAGTCACTGTTCACATAATAGACTGAAGAGAAGCTTAAAAATTGTACTAATCCAAGAATTGGCCTTTATTCTGTTCTTCTGACCACTTTTATTTAAACGACTCTTCCACTGCATAGCCTTTGTGTGCGTAGTGGTATTTGAGTCAGAAGCAACATCCCAATGTTATAATTCAAGGTGGCTTTGCTGTGAAGACAAATCTTGGGGCTGCTCTTCAGAAAAATCAGTGTCGGGCTTCAGTAGCTACTGGGTTGACATTGCAGGCTATTTTTCTTTCTTCTTTCTTGGCTTTTCTGTCCTGATGTAAAAAGAATGAGAGCTTATGCTTGTAGCATTTCAAAATGGTAGGAAACAGATGTTTAAATTGGAAGAGGGTGCCAAGCTCTGGAGACTCCTGTTAAATTGAACTGCTGTTTTGATTGACTTCTCCATCTAACAGTCATGGCTCTGGCAAGCTTAGGAAATTTGTAGTTCCACCATTTAGTACAGACATACCTAAGAAAGTAAATGCATTCAGTCAGTGTTTGCCATCATTGGCTACTGTTGATTATACATTTTCTGTTTGTTTGGGTTTTTTTCCTTCCAGATGTCTGAATTTTCAATGTATTGGTGGTTCAGAGGAGGATTAAATAACATTGTGTAGTCTTAAGTCTGTGCTAACAAAGTACTTCTGTCACCAACTCTAAGTTTGTCACAGTCTTCATCCAAAGTTTGTGTTCTGAATACCTAAGTAAACATCATTCTTTGTGCCTTGTCCTTTCTTCCTTTTTCCTATATGTTCTCTTTTTACCCAGGTCATGTCCTGTGTGCTACAGATACTGAATTCTGGTTTATTTTGTATTTCTGACATTACTGGCTGCCTTTTTGGTGCTACATGAACAGATTCACTGTCGGTGTCATTGTTTCAGTTCTAAATTTGATGGATGAACATCAGAAAATCATGTCCAGTGATGATGTCACTATTGTGTGGGGATTTTAGGTTGCTTTTTGGGCCTCAAAGAATGGTTGGTAATTGGATTTTTTTTCCCAGTAGACAAACACTGATGGGGGTAACAGGTTCCTTGATGTTTTCTATGTTGAAGCAGGGAGGTGAATACCTGTAAGCACAGGATTGCTGCTCTTGCTGTGTGTTCTGTCCTGGACCTGTCCTTTATGTTGCCAGAGGGTTGTAGTAGCTTAGGTTTTTTTTTCAGTGCAGCAGTGTTCCTGAAAACAGAACAGTGGTACCTATTCTGTTACCTGGGAATGAACTTTTGATAATAAGATGATTTTCTTGCTGATTTCTTTTCCTTTCAGAGGGTTGTTTGGATCATCCCTTTGAATGTCTTTCCTGGAAGAATTTTTGTAATTCCATGAGATGGTCAATTCCTGCCTTTCTCTACTTTTTGGATAACTTGATTGTCTTCTACGTACTGTCCTACCTCCAGCCAGTAAGTATACATACAATGAATAAAATATCTTCTGATGTCTTAGTGGTAGGTAATGTTGCCTTTAGACTATCAACAGTTGTAATACTGGCAAGGCAAGATTTGCAGGTAGAAGAATGATCTTGTTACCTATCAGCAAGACCTTCTTATTCTCATGCCCACTGGTCAGTGTTGTACAGCTTAGTCCTGATTTTGGCTGGGATAGGGTTAATTTTTCCTAGTAACTGGTACAGTGCTATATTTTGGCTTTAGTCTGAGGACAGTGTTGATAACTGTATTGGTAACGCACGGATGGTTTAGTTGTTGCTAAGTAGTGCTTACCCTAAGTCAAGGACTTTTCAGTTTCCCATGCTCTGCCAGTGAGGAGAGGCACAAGAATCCAGGAGGGAGCAGAGACAGGACACCTGACCCAAACTAGCCAAAGGGGTATTCCAGACCACAGCGTGCCATGCCCTCTATATAAACTGGGGGAAGTTGGCTGGGAGGGGCTGATCACTGTTCAGGTATGGAGTGGGCATCAGTGGTGAGCAATTGCTCTGTGCGTCACTTGTCTTTCTTGGGTTTTGTTTCTCTCTTTTTTTTTTTTTATGATGATTATTGTTGTTGTTATTATTATTGTTAACTTTATTTCAATTATTAAATTGTTCTTATCTCAATCCATGGGTTTTATGTTTTTCCAGTTCTCCCCATCCCACCAGAGGTAAGGAGTGAGCAGGTGGCTATGTAGTACTTAGTTGCCTACTGGGCTTAAACCATGACAATCCATTTTGGTGCCCAGCGTGGCACCAAAGGATTGAGATAATGACAGATCTGACCACAGCATGTTATAAGAAATCTGTTATAAGCATTCATTGTATTGATTTAATAGTCACTAGTCACAGTGTTGGTTTATTTACTCTCAGGGTTGTTATGCTTGTTCTCAGGGTTGTGTTACATAATTCCTCACTTGCTGTATGTGTTCCCTGTTGTGCTGTTTGTCACCTTTGGGGGCTGGGCTAAAGTTATTATTTTGCTGTACTTTGTAATACTTGTTTATGATATGATAGAATTCCTGGTTGTGATACTGAGCTGGTATGTGTACTCAGCATTGTTATCACCTCTGTACTTTGGGAGTAATCTGTTGGAAACTATTAATAATTATACCTTTTACCTTTTCTCCTATGGAGAAGACATCTTTCCACATCTTCACCTTTTCCTCCAGGTGAATTACAGTAACATTTGAGAATTCTGAAAATTTTTATTATATTTGGGATGCTCAGATCGGCATGGCCGTATTGCTAGGAACCATGAATGTGGTTCAGGTCTTGTTTAGGGTTAAGCAATTATTTGTGCTACTCCAACCTTGGCAATGGGTGATGCAGCTGAGCCAGAGGACCAGTGTGTGCTGGCATCAGTCATCCCTATACGCAAGAAGAAATGGACAAGGAAGCCAGCTCATTCAGTAAAGGAGGGTGAAGCAGGGCCACTACAATTACAGGAGGAGTGGGCAGAACAAGAAGTAACCACTTGATCACTATCCCTGATTGAGCTGTGCAATTTGCAAAAAGATTTTGGCTGTCATCCAGGTGACCACATTATCACCTTGCTGCTCCAGTGCTGGGATAACAGGGCTGGTAGCCTGGAACTAGAGGGTAGGTAAGCCAATCATCTGGGATCATTTTCTAAGGAAGGGAGAATTGAGAAGGCAACTGGGAGAGGGTCACAAGTTCTCAGGCTCTGGAGGTGATTCCTGTGAAGTGTGAAGGAATGGTAACTCTTCAAGGAAGATGTTAGATGTCACCCAGGCAATTGGAAGGCAATGTAGAGAAGTATCCAGGATCTGAAAGAATTAGTTGTGCTAGAGATGATTTATTATGACCTGAACAATGCACAGTTACCCACAGATCCAAAGTTCAATGCACATGACTCATGTGATGGAAATATGTATGGAGTGCACCATTGTTGTATGCCAACTTGACAGAAATGACCTAGAGAGATGAGATGCCACAATGGTGGATGAAATGGTTCATCTGGCAGTACGAAGAAAATATCTCTTCCTCTCAAAGAACTTGTTTCTCAGTTGTGGAAAAGCTGTCCTGGGAATTCCAGCGATTCAAAGAAGATATGTCCTATTCTCCATCTGTATGGACCAGTATTTCATCTACTAACAGTAAGCATTCTTTTGCTCAAGAGGGAGAATATAGAAGGTACACACCCATAGGTACCCTGTGTTTTTAGTTGTGGGAGCACAGAAAGGACATGAGGAATCAGGATGGAAAATTTGCATTGACTGTAGAGGCACAGGTATATGAATTGCCAGGAAAAACCATCACAAGTGGGAGTTCTTCCAGGAAAGTAGCTGCTCCAGCCTCCAGTGGGCAGCTCTTCAGAGAGAGTGGAAAGGCTGATCTTACTCCTGGTCCTGTTAAAAAGAATTATAATCCATTTTTTCAAGAAGAAAATGGGGAATACTATGACCAGGACTAGAAGAGGGACGTCTGGGTTTACTAGACTATGTGAATCAGATCGCCTGGCATGTTGAACCCACAGGAATATAATGTTCTGTTTAACACTGATGCATGTTGGACCCACAGGAATATAATGTTCTGGTTAACACTGATGCACAGTGTACCCTAATGTTATCAGTCTAAGAAGGGGAAGAACCCGTTTGTATTTCTAGAGTGACAGGGGGATCCTAGCATCTGACTGTACTGGAGGCTGACATCAGCCTGACTGGGAAAGAGTGCAGAAGCACTCCATTGTGACTGGCCCAGAGGCTCTGTGAGTCCTTGGCAAAGACTGGCAGGAGAGGGTACTTCAAGGACCCAAAAGTGCACTGATACGCTTTTTGTGTAGCTGCCTTGGAGACAGAGGAAATTAAACAGCTGTCTACCTTGCCTGGTCTCTCAGTAGAGGAGAGTCTCTGTGTATTTTCTCTGTCTGAAGTGATTTAGAAATAGGCTGAATTGCTTAAGTACTAGGCAAGTTTTACGTGCTTTCATTCTTTTGGTTTCTTCAACTCTGTGTTTCTCTTTCAGTCTATTTGCTCATCTTGCTCATATTTGAGCCACACTTTTCTGTGGGGGTTCTACTACTTTATGTATATGACTTCACATAATTACTTGTTTTCTTTCCTCAATGACTCCAAAGAAAAGTGAGTAAATGTAAATTCCACAAATAGAGTAAGCGTAACAGGAAGTAAGGAGTGGAGGAGGCAAACTGACTCTTAACTAACAAACAAATGCAAAAATTATGTTTAATCACAAAACTTAATTGGTACTTTCTTCTAGCTATGTTCATACTTTTGGATAAATCTACATATGCTCAGGAAATAGTACAGGTTTTGTGCTTTTATTTTTTTCATTCCATATCTATGTTTGAAGTTAGGAACAGATGTTAGTGCTTGCTATAAGGTATTATGGCTGTCTCTGTTTAACATTAAAAATATGTATAAATATTTCTGTTCCTTTTCTGTCAGAATTTCTCTTTAAAATATTGTTCTTTTAGGTGTACATTTCTGTCAGGAGCAGAGCAGAGTCAACAATAAGACTTGGCTCTAAAAATGTAATTAAAATCAAGAGTTAGATATCTTAAAATAACATGTCCAGTGCTTGGTTCTGTGGTTTGTTGTGTATGGGCTTTGGCAGTGTTTGTTTTGTTATGTTTTGGTTTTTTTATTGGTGATGTGGTTTTGGTGTTGGGTTTGGGTTTGGCATTTGGTGTGTTTTGTTTTTTTTTATTTTAGGAAGGAAATTCAGTTATAATGTTAGTAATAGCAAAGCCTGATGTTCAGAAGGTTACAAGAACACTATTGCTTTCTTATGCAAAGGTCATGCATCTTTTGGAGTATGGCCAGCTTTTAGATTTTACACCCCCACTCCTCCCTGATGCACACACCTTATCTCTCTTCCCTCAGAATATGTGCTCCAAGATTTCTCTTTTTTAGAACTCTTAGTATCTTCTATCTTTTAATTGGATATGTTTTATGAGGGTTAGCTGAAATTGTGCATAGTCATGGTTAACAAGTATTAAAAGACCAACTAAATACCTGAAAGATAAAACACTTTGGCAGTGTGCAAGACGATGAAAGTGAAAAGGTAGAGGCAGGGTGCTTGGAAGGAGGCCATACTGGACTGAAATTGATTTCGTGTGACTTTAAGAACTTACTAGGCTAGGGACTAATTAGCACCTGGGTGACAGTTGCTTGAAGTGTAGAGTTGCTTTGGGGCAATTTTTTTTTTTTTTTTTTTTTTTTAAGCTTCAGCTGCAACTATGGCTACTCTTTGGCAGTTAACATTTCCTAGTGATAAGAGGAGATTTTCAGAGATTCTGTCCATGGCATGTAAGTTTGTGGTATGGTGATCTTTGGTAAATTTTTTCTTGCTCCTTGTCATCTAGGACAAAGGTCCCTTGAGGCCTCAGAGAACAAAGCAACTCAAAATTAATTCTTTGTAACTATCCTGTTATAGCCTTTGATCATATTACGTTAACAAAGCTGTTGGATGTGGGGATTTGACTGTAAAGCAAAACCAGCGTACTGTGGAACACTTTTACATTTTGCATCAAGCCTCTTTTTTCCAGAGTTGTTTCTGCCAGATTCACTTCTTTATTCAATATTTTTCTTGTTCCGTAAATACTTATTGTGTTGTAATCTTGCAAAATGGAAAATTAAGCTGTTGTGTCTTAGGCAGATGTCTCCTGTCAGTCTTCAGCTTATTTGTGACCCTATGTTGTTTGTTTCATGAGATTTATTATTCAGCAGAGAGTACCATGGAACAGACTGGAACTAAGGTAACAGGGAAAGGATCTGTGGCTTTCCTCTAGTAAATGAAAAAGGCTCTGTTATTGTGGAATCAGGAATGTGGAAATGCAGATGAGGAAGTTCAAGACAGTGTCTGTGTCTTGCACTTCTGAAACCATATATGGTTTTGTTAAAATTGTCTTAAAAAGTGATCTCACTCTAAGGCTGAATTGAGGAATTAGTTCAGATGCCTAGATTTTTTTGTATGTGTACTGACTGCACAGGGCAGTCCTGAATAACACAATTTGTGAAACACCTTCACCCCCCGCAAAGAACTTTTTTTCCCTACTGATGTTGGTAGATTCTGATCTTTAATGGTAACTGCAGTGCCTAAAAGAGCCTCTTCTTGGTCCAGTGTCCCAGTGTAGAGTGTCTAATACAGAGACTAAAAAGACAGTCCTTGCCACAAGGAGATTGCAGCTTGGGGTCGTAGCCATGGAATAAGGCACTGTCATAATTATACAGCTGTTCTGAAATGAGGAGCTTTAGAGTTGTTTTCAGTTCTAATTTGAAACAGGTGATTTCTTCAGTACAGTTGCAGTCTTGAAAATTCTACCTGAACCTCCTTACCTTTGATAAACAATGCAACAAATGCACTTGACATACAAGAAGTTTATTTTTTGCAAGTGCCTTGTCCAAGTCTGGGATTTCATGAATGCTGCAAGCTGGCACTGCAGCCAGCAGCAGCCTTGTCTTCCCCTATTCTTTTCTTACTGTCTTTTTGAAGGAGCTTCTTCCTTTCTACTGGCATAGCTGGTTTTGAACCTGACTGGTCAGCCTGGCTGGGGAGCTGATGTGGCTGAAAACTAAACCATTTTGTTAAGTAAGTTTACTGCTGCATTGGTTTCCTCACACATTTGTTTCAGTACAGCTTTCCTCACTACAGTGGAACTTGGGCTCTGTGGTTTGCTTGAGATTTTGAAATGGTGCTTGCATGTCATTTTAGGGAAGTGTTATTCCGCCACTTGAGTCAGGATGTAAGTTCAGTACCAGGATGATGCTTTTCACCTTGCAGAAAGGTAAACACTTGAAGTTGGTGGACTTTTGATGTCCACACTATATCTGGAGTATAAATTTGTTCCCATTCTTCTCTTTCTAGGCAATGGCTGTACTCTTTTCAAATTTTGTCATTATAACAACAGCTCTTCTCTTCAGGATAGTGCTAAAGTAAGTAGTATTTATGAAAGTGAAACAAATTTTATTATCTTCCCAGCCTTCATGAAGAAGTTGAGCTACATTCTTTCTTTTTATCTAATGGGGAACAGTTATTCAATTTTCTTGTGGCTATACCAACTTGGAGAGTTGGCTTTGTTTTCTACAAAGGTGTTTTCTGAAGATGTAGGAAATGGTAGCTTATTAGGAGTTCCTACATATCTCTGCACATTTGGTCAACTGTAATAAGAGACAACTGAAACATTGATTATGTAGTTGTTGGATGGTCAGAATTAAGGTTTGGGTACTTTCATTTATACATTAAATCTTATATTTCATGATTAGCAGTACTTCTTTCCAGTCTGTTGTAATTCTTGATTGAATATAAATATAATCTAACAAGAGGGGATGAGATATGCAAGCATGATAGATAGAAGTGTCTTCAGCAATATTGTGCCAGCACTGATACGTATCTTGACAACTGCTTAGTGTGTTTTAAAAAGTAATTGTATATTCTTTCTTCATTGTTCATCTGACAAAAGCCAGACTCTGTCCTGTGTGTGCCACTTCGCCTGATTTGGGTACTTTATGGTGTGATTTAGATTCAGAAAAGACAGGGAAATGGATATTAACACTCAAAAACTCATTTGTGTTGAATGTGGAGGAAAGATGCCTTTTCTACAAGTGTTAATATACCAAAACAGTGTCTGACAGTCTGACTTGAAATGCTTTTTCTCAGTTGTTTAGTTTGATATGTCTTGTGATATCACAGTTTACTTAATTTTCAAAATTCCTGATTTTCCCCAAGATAAACTGTCTTTGTGTGAAAAACAGTATAAATAGTCTGACAGTGTTATAAATTACATTCATAGATTTATATGATGTATCATCATAAAATAATAGAAAAGGGCACAAAATCATGTGGGAAAAGTGAAATGTAGTAGAAGTTTACCAGAGAAAGGGTAATTATTTGAATGTTTGTGATTTCCTTTTTTCTATCAGATCTGTTTTCCCACAGAGACAACAGTTGCTTTTAAGTTGTCAGGCAGTCAGTATCTAGAGCTAACATGATCTTGAAATACTTTCCTTAAATTATCTCTACAGAACACTTCATTTGTATTTCTGTGATTGCAAGGCTGGGCCCCCCTTGCTGTAATAAAGTGTGCTGCCTTTTGGCGTTTAACTGTCAATTCTGAAAAGCCAAGATTTATCTTTGCTCCTGTCTCTGTCTCCTCATCATCTGTGGCATGATATCTTTTTATGTGTTTTATAGAGTTTGTTCTCCTGTCACTTAATTTGTGCCAATGTGTTTCTAAAGTTGGTGGCTTTTTTTGTCTACTCCCAGGCGAAAAATCTCTTGGGTACAATGGGCGTCTCTGGTGATTTTATTCCTGTCCATCGTTGCCCTGACTCTAGGAACTGGAGGCCATCAGCAAAGCTTGGCTGCACATGGATTCCATCATAGTATGTTTTTTAGTCCATCTAACCACTGTCTCCTCTATGCCGGACCTGAGGAAGCATGCCTGGAAAAGGGCAACTGCGTAACACCAAGTTTCCTTCCCAGCTTCCATTGGAATATCACCAGTACCATGGCAGGAGCATTGAAACCTCTTCGCCTCAGCTTGGGCCATCTGCTTATTCTGGTGCAGTGTTTCATTTCTGCCCTGGCTAACATCTACAATGAAAAGATCTTGAAAGATGGGGATCAGCTTGCTGAAAGCATCTTCACGCAGAACAGCAAACTCTATGCCTTTGGGGTGCTGTTCAATGGGCTTATGCTGGGACTGCAGAATAAGGACAGGAAGCAGATAGGGAATTGTGGCTTCTTTTATGGGCACAACATCTTCTCAGTGGCTCTCATATTTGTCACAGCTTTCCTGGGACTGTCTGTAGCCTTCATCTTGAAGTTCCGAGACAACATGTTCCATGTTATGACTGCTCAGATCACCACTGTCATCATTACCACAGTCTCTTTTATCATCTTTGACTTCAGGCCTTCTCTAGAGTTCTTTTTGGAAGCTCCTGTAGTACTTCTCTCCATATTCATCTATAATGCCAGTAAACCAAGAGGCCTGCAGTATGCTACTCTGCGAGAAAGGGGCAAACTCATCAAAGGAGACGCATGGGAGAGGTCAAGCGGGGTAAGGCTTTTCAGTTCTTGTCTTCCCTGGTTCTTCTTTTGTTTCACCTCAATTTATGCTATGGTATGTTTGGAAGATTCATTTTTCATGTGACTGGACTCATCCTTCAAGTCAAACACCAAAACTCCTCAGTATTTCTTAAAATCTTTTAAATTGACTGGGTCTAGCTTTGTGTATTCATCTCTTTCAGTGCATGAACCCTAGGTAAGCATAGCTTTCCTGATTTGTCAGTAAGCAACTTTAGCTTTGTACAAATACTCTCTTGAAATCTTTATAACTGAATATTTCACTGGGTTTGGGCATTCAGAAATAGAAATTGATGCCTGGAAATAATTGTACTTAAGTAGAAGTGATAAATCTTGTCAGCTGAGCACAAATAATGAAGAAGTTAATATATTTGATGTTAAGGTTCTCTGTACCTTTACAGTCAAAGTTAACTGAAGACAAAAAGGCAATCTTTAAATACAGAGTTTTAACACTTTTTTCATAAGGGGGGAATAAAAAAAATTTCCTCCAGGCCCATTAATGGCTTTTGTCCGAATTTGAATAGTCGTGTAGTTAACTAGAACATGGCAGGAAGGGCGTGCTCTCAGGCAGGTCATTCAGCTAAGCTGAGGGATCAGTCTAAAGGGAAAGGGTTAATGTCTCTGTACTCTTCAGTTTGCTTGTACAGATGTGTTCTGTAATACATGTTGAAACCAGCAGGGAGTGCTGTCTCCGTTTAACGCTGAGAAATATTAAACTTGCAAGAGGTGTTTTCCAGCTATTCCACAGGGTCCCTTTTTAGGTTGTTGTATAACAAGTAGTAAATAACACTGTCATGTATTTTTGGTATACCAGAAGTTACCTATTTTAGCACTTGCAACTGAGCAGCTGTGGTAAAAACAAGCAGTACTTTGTGAGCAGGCTTCCTGTTAAAGGAATGGGCTACAAGCTGTTTTAGTGTTAAAGATACAGGGATGTTTTTTATAAACATGTATATCCTAGAGCAAGATTCTAACACACTGGTAAGAGATTTAAATTACAGGGGTTTGATGTTACATAAGTGATGCCTTCAAAATAAACTTTGTTTTTGTGTGTGTGGTTTTTTCATTTGGTTGTTTGTTTTTTTTTTTGGTTGGTTGGTTTTATTGGGGTTTTTTTTGTTTTGTGTTTTTGTTGGTGTTAATAGTAAGATAACTTTTGCTCATGTTTTTTTCCTTTGCTTCTGATTCCTGTAGGATGGAGAAGAATTTGAGAGGCTGAACAAACCAAGCAGTGACATCGATACAGATGAAGATTCCCTCTAGCATTAGGCTGACTCAAAGGAGTTCCGTTACTCATAGTGAAAGAATTTTAACATTTTATTAACAGATAAGGGTCATTTTTCCCCACTTGCAATTGAAACTATTTTGCAGCTGGATATCAGAGATGGATGAGGAAAACATTCAAGCCGTATATATGGAGCATTGTGTTGTCTCTTCCTATGCATGTAAAGCAGTTCAAAATCTGCTGAAAGAAACAAAATTTGTAACTGATGCAAACAAGAAGCGGCCTACACTCTGGACTCGGTGTTCTGGATGACATGTGCTGTATTATGGAAGGCAGTCCTGGACTCTAGCTGTATGTCTGTCACAAGTTTGGTTGACTGTCCTGAGTCACTGCAACTTTCTGTATGAATTCCTTGATTAGCAAAACAGAGATAAAACTGTTCTCCACCTTGCAGCAGTGATATAAGCATTGATTAATGTTTCTGCTGTATCTTCCAGTGTACAAATTCTCCAGTAAGTTTTCTTTTCAGGACTGAAGATGTTACTAGTAACCTCATAAATACTGAGGCATATTGGCTGCTTTATTGTATTTTTGCAATTCAGATTGATATATCCCTAGCTGAGTAAAAGAGCCCCTCTGAACCAATCTCAGCAAACTTTCACTTGAGAACGTATAATAAATCAAATAATTTGGGTTAAGGGTATGTTGGTATGTCAAAAATGCAGATCTCTAGAGTGTGATTTGAGTTTGAATGGTCTTAATTCTGTCTTTATTTCTGTCTTTACATCAGTGTAACTGTACTGACTCCTGTGGAGTCCTTTCTGATTTTCTCTGATGTGACTGAGAGCAGAATAGATTTCACTGACTTCAGCCACTAGTTCTCACATTACAGTGTGAGATTGTTGTGTGCCTGTCTCCCAGTGTCTGGGGAAATGGAAATCTGCAATGCCATTGTTGAAGATAGTGAATTTTACATGCAGCTTATGTGGCCTAACTTTGAAAGAGCTTGAATAAAACATGAGTGTGTTATACAGTATAAATGCATCATGGGGTCTTTTTTTTTGTGTTTAGAAAGGCTATGTGTAGAGGCATTAGTTTGCACGGAGGCCACTATCTGAAAACTTAATATTATGCAGCTACAGTGATGCTCTTCAACATCTGGAGCACTGAGCAATGTGATAGTATCATTTAGTGTGGCACTACCCTGTCAGACTGCATTTATTTTCCAGAGAGAGAAGTCATTCTGCAAAGTGCCAAGCACAGTGGTCTCAGAATCACTGTTGAGGTGTGTCTGCTGGATTGCATTTTGAGTGAGATGAAAAATAGGTTCCAAATAATTCAGAGAACTTTAAAAGGGGGAAGTGAACAGGGACGCAGATAAGAGATTCTTGGTATGTGCCTAAAGACTCTTTTCTCAGAACAGTGAAAAAGATGCTGGTTTATAATTTTCTCCCTTCAAAAATGCATATTTCATAGTTGAAAGATACTGTGAAAAGAATTCTTCAGAAGATAAGGAATGAGTTCAGTGTCAAAGCCTCATACCACAGTGTATAGTAATCACTTAGTGATGCATTTCTCTGTGGACTGGAGACAGTCCTGCCTTTGTTCCCCTCTGCCATCCTATTTCTAGACTCCGTGTATAACATCTTACTTATGTATATTGTATTGATGACTCATTGCTTTATTAATTAACATACCTTCTCTTATTGATCCATCAAGAGGTGCAGCCTGTTTCTATATGTGGGAAATGACTGTCAAGTTATAAACTATGAATCTAAAGTTATTATTCTCATTTCTACTCTTTTTTTTCTGGGAGTATTGACTTTTTCTAGCATGTATTAAGAATAGCTGTACAAAGTGAAATTACTGTTGTAGTTGAAATTTTTTTTACAGCTAATCTCATTGTGCTTTTACAGTGGGCCATTTTAATAAAGGAATCCTAGTTGTTTGCATCTGTGCAGAATGAACAAGAAAACATATTTCTGTGTAAATTCCAGAAACATGGTTTTCATTTGTTTGTGAACTCCCCAACACACACACACACACACAAAAATACTCAAACTGTTAAGGAGTCTAGTTGCAGTAAGACATTTTGTTTGGTTTTGTTTTGTTTTGTTTTTCTCATTACATACAGCTTTGCAATATGCACCTCCCTAAGTTCATTGTCTTTTTCGATCATAGCTACCAACTTAAGAAGGTATTTCCAAGAAGAGTGAAAGTACTGTTAGCTTTATATTGCTTTGGTTTTACATGAACAGTATATTTCTATATGAGCTTTTCCAGAGAGCTTTGCCTTGTGTTAGGTCAAAACATAAAAAGCAGCCTCATACCTCTAGTGACAGAGCATCAGAACAGAGATGAGTGTCTTAAAAATTGTATGTTTGACCTTCCTGCCTGAAATATGTGCATTAAGAGAAATGAGATACGGAAATGGCTGATCTGCAGATTTTATAAAGTACACTTAGTTCTTTCCACTCTTGTCCTGCTTAATGATTTTTCCCTCTATAAGTTTCACCAGTGCTGTCATGCTTGATTTATTTGCCGAAGTCTTAGATTGCACAAAGATTGCACTGTTGATCCAAGCTTTTATTTGCGCAGTGGAGTTGGTCCTGTCTAACATGTAGAAATCTTTCTGTTGTCTTCAGGTTGGAGATCTCAGAGAGATTCTATTGGATTGGCCAGGCAGATTTCTTTTAATAATGGAGGAGAGCTGTATATCCCCTTTGAAGCAACAGGAATGTTAACTGCTGTCTAAACATGGGTGAGGATTTGCATTAACTTAGCAATAATTAAAGTGTGTAAAGTAACCCAAAAGTATAACCCTGCAGTTCTGTGCAGCTGTACTATACACGGCAATAGTTGAATTTTGTATGTACAGGAGATTTGTTAGGAGGTGGCTGTAAACAATTGTCAGCTGAGCAGCAGCCCTAGTTAGCAAGGGGAGCTATTCTACAGAGTTACATGTTCCAAATAGATCATGTGAATCCCACTCAAGTATTTCTACTATATGGTTGTTGACCTACTCCATGTTGGAAATCTTACTATTTTTCTCCTCAACTTACAATAGGGAAGTTTACAAGGAGACTTTTGGAGAGCAGCATTTGTTTGGCACACAGTCTTTAGTGAATACATTGGGCAGAGAGCTCTTTCTAAGCTGTGATTTAGAGCCCCAGATTCACAAACGTTTGAACTTAATTGCTGCTGAGGATGGTATGTTCATCCTCCCAGGTTTGAGGATATGGTTCACAAAACCTCTCAGGGAGAGAGATTTGTTCATGTTTCTCTTGTTTATAATGAGCTAATTAAAGCAATATTTATTTTTGTTAATTTCAGCTACTTTGTGACTGTATTATAAGTGAGCCATGGTGCTTGAAAGACAGGCTGTGAATGAAAACAGCCATCTTGCAGCTGAATGAAATCTCATAAATATGCATAAGAAAAAAGCTTTTTTTCTTTTTAATTTTCTTTATAATTTCTATATAATTGTGTAAGAAAAAATTCTTTCTATTTTTATATCTTTTTTTCTGTATAATTAAATATAATTTCTACAGCCTTTGCTAAGGGCTGTAGAAATAGGACACTAATCTCAGTGGGTCTGTCCTCAGTGACGCTGCAGGGACAGAGCCAGTGCTTTGGATTTGATTTGTGTTTTGCAAAGTGAAGTCTGAATTTGGAGTGTTGTAGCTCCTGAATGCCCTTAGACTTCTAGGAAACTGTATGTTGCTGCTGAAAGGATTTTTTGGCTTGGTGTTCCTTTAGGTTTTGGTTTTTTTGTTTTCCATAAGGAAAAGTAGTTTGCATAGTCAGATTATAGCTGAATCAAAATCAGAATCATAGCTGAAAATTTTTGATAATTTTAAGCCAGTTTGTAATGAAGGCAGGAATCAGTGCCAGAATACAGAACAGTCTTCTCCAAATTCTGTGAGTATTTGAATGCATGTTCTGCTTTAAGAGCCCATTCCAACCTTCCTTATAAGTGGACAACTTGTTTGGAGCTGTCTTTCTAATGCAACTCCCACTGAATGCCTAGACTGGGCTTGGTACTTGCGTAACTTAAGTTTGATTTCTGGAGGGTTGGGGGGAAAAAGGCAATTTGGATCTGGTGTTGCACCCTTTTGTAAGTTAACTGTCTCCTCCTCCTGTTCAGCGCTGGACATTTAGTTTCCATGATTTGTAGTGTGAGTTAAAAGGGCTTTCATTTAAAGACTTTAGACTAAAAACAAGATTACAGAAAAGTTGAAATGAACACCTGAAAGAAGACACCCTAAAGGTGTTTCTCTTTTTGTCTACAGGAGTGGCTGTTAAACATCTGGTTTCCTTTCCTCTGCTTTGCTTTAGGCAAAGAAAGTTAGGCAGTTGACCTTAATACACTGATGAAATAAGCACTTGTTTTCTAAAACTGAGCTATGGGACCTCCCATTTTCTTCTGTAAATCTTTCAGTTCTGTAATTCTTTTTTTAGTTCATCTTTGTTGTGGGGTTCTTTGTTTGTTTGGTGTTGGGGTTGGTTTTGTTTTTTTAAATTTCTCTGTCCAGTGCTCTCAGCTGTGGAAGAGCTGTAGTTAATGGGAGCTTGGAAACTCTGCAGGCCACAGTCCTATCAAAATGGTTCTGTCAAATGCTTACCTTCCCCCACTTAGCTACAGTCACCTGAGGAAAGTAAGTTGGGAGCTGTACCCTGTGCTGAGTAGACCTTGTGGTGCAGAGGGCAGCCTGCCCCATAGGATGACCAGGTTTGTAAAGCTAAGAGCAACTGGTCAGGCCCTGTGATCTCTCCACATCTGTCTGCTATTCTGACATTCTGTGACCAAGTTCCTAGAGAAATATCTGGGTTTGAGTGAGCTTGTTTCTTTGCTCAGTTCTGTTCTTTGGGGGGATGGGGAGGGAATAAGGAAAATGCTAAAACTCAAACTGTGGGGCATGATCTGACCAGCTTAGAGCAGTAGCTTCTCCCTGTTCCTGTGCTGCTGATGTGGTGGCAAAACCTAGTAAGAATGCCCTGCCACATGTATCTATATGCAGCGTGTGCACTCATGTCACAGATTATAAAAAGAAATATGTCTGGTCAGGCATGCCTTCAACATTGGAAGTGACCACTGTGCTACTATAAAGGCTGAATCTTTATGTGGATCTTAAATATTTAGAAATCTAATCCAAATGGTGTTGAAAGCATTGCTATGCATGCTGTTCCCACCACTGATTTCAGTAGGAGTAGGCTGGTGCAACAGATCAGATGCCCAAAGGGCACTTCTCCAATGAGAAGGGAGAAGAAAACCGTTTCAGGAAGCGTGGCAGAAATAAGGCTGGTTTAGTAGCAGGTTATATTATTCCCAAATAGCTGTATAAATGTTTAGTCTATAGATATTTTTTCCATGGGGAGGGTATGAGAAGAAGAGGTAGAAGGAAATTTGAAATTTAGAGCAATAGTTTAATTAAGAACATTATTATAGAGAGCTTGTTACAACTCATTTAAAATATACATGAATAAGAATTTTTTTGCTATTTTTCTGATGAAAATACTGCTTTTCAGTTTTCTGTATTTCAGACAATGCTGACTATAGTTGGTGTTTTCACTTAGCTCTCAGTAACTTCGATTTAACTGTCAAGTGGGCAGGACCTAAGAGAATATGGATCCCAATTAAAAGAATAAATGGTCATAAAGCAAGCTTTGTAGTTAAGAACTTTACATTGAATTATATTAGAACAAATCCTGCCATAGCTGTAAATTCACATTTTCATTGATAAAGTCAGCTAATTACAATGTTAATGCACCACAGGAGAGATGCTGTCTTTTGAGATAAGGTACTTCAAAAGGATTTTATTATTGTTATTATTATTGCTATTATTAAAGAGCCTGCCACATGCTTCCTTCTTATATTTTCCTTTTCTGGGAAAGTCCTGAAGTGTGATTCTTTGCTTTTCTTCATGAGCACAATGCAATCTCACTTTCCAATAAATATACTTTTTTTTTCTCCTTAGAAAAAATACTAACAAAAGCATTGCAAAATCTGTTGGATAGTTCATGTCCTGCCCTACAGTAGTGTCCATGGACTGGAGTTGTGGTGGGCTGTTGTTTGGTTTTAATACAAACAGCACCTGCTGATGCCCTTTGTTTAAAGGTTTAAAAATATAAAGGAGTCCTTACTGTTTAAAGCTTCAATACTACTGGTTTGAATTGCTTCACTGTAAAGGCTTCTGCATTTTTGAGAAGACAAGTGACCAAAGTTCCTTGATTGAACTGTGGTAAAACGAGGCAGGGATATCTAGGTGGTCTGGGAAGACTTTCTGTAACTGTCCACCTATTGCTTGAATAGCTATTAGAAAACAGACGCAGGCAGTCGGGGGCTAAGTTGCACTTTTCAGTATGGATATCCATGGTGGTAACTTCCATGGTGACGGTAGTCATCTTGGTAACCTTCCTGGTATCCCTGGTGGTAGCTATGGTAACCATACCCACCATACTCATCATCTGGGCACTGCATGCCAAGTGATTGCTGAATTGTCATTTCCTGTCGACGAAGCTGCATGGAATCAATCAGATCATACACAATCGCCATAGACCACATTGGAGAAGGATACCAGGATTTGACGTTTCCATCTTTCCCAACTAGAAGCATGGAGAAATATTCTGGGCTAATTTGGAAATAATTTCTAATGTCTTTCACCAAATTAGCTGGGATATCTTCTCGGTCTACAGTAGAGCTTCCTAGAAAGTAATCACAAAACCAGCATTGGTATTTTGTTTAGGCAGTGATGATGTTTGTTAGCAACATGAGATAGGATGCAGGCCAGTAGTTGGCAATGTAAAATTTTTGTCGTTTAGAAGTTCAGGATTTCTTGCTTCCAAAATTAAACAGCTTCAGTGTAAACTAAAGATGTATTTTAAGCAGTTTTATTAGGTTTAGTAAACTTGTCTTTATTCTGTAGGCTGAAGCTACTGAAGTGTAGCACACCTTTTTGTCACCCGTCACACATGCACCTCTTTGACTTCTATGCAGCTTGGGTCAGTGGTTCTCATAATGCGCAAGGCATATGTGAAAAACAGTCTCAGTGAAAGAAATCACGAGAAACAAGTGTGATAGTGTGAAGAATTACAGGATGAATTTGCTGGGTCATTTAATGGCAACAAACCCAGAGTTGTCTCGGCAGCAGGACTTTTACAAAGTGGCACACGCCTTACAAACTTGTTGAGGCTTTCTGAAGGAGGCCAGCAAGCTAGAAGGACTAGCATGCATTCATGTTACAGAGCAGTCAGAATGGAGATGGGATAAATCAGCTGACTTTGTTCTTTCACTGATGGAGACAGTTGTTGGGCTTAAGTAGTAGCATTTGAAATGTACCTTGACAGTGAGATCTCCTAAAAATAGCTACCTGAAGTAGCCTGCAGAGAGCAAATGGAATACTTACAGGGGGCTTGTCAAAAAATGGAGAAAGACTTTTTACCAGGGCCAGTAGAGACAGGACGAGGGGTAATGGTTTTAAACTGAAAGAGGGTAGATTTAGATATAAGGAAAAGGTTTTTCAGGTTGGGGGTGGTGCAACATGTGAACAGGTTGCCCAGAGAAGCAGTGTATACCCCATCCCTGGAAGTGTTCAAGGCCAGGTTGGACATCGCTTAGAGCAACCTCTTCTAGTGAAAGATGTCACTGTCTATGGCAGTGGAGTTGAACTGTATCATCTTGAAAGGTCCTTTACAGTTCAAACCATTCTATGAAGATGACTGAGGGACCCATATAAGAGGATCTGCTGAGTTGGTGTTCTATTAGCCCTGCAAACTCTTGCACATGTAAAAGGCACAGACATTTCTTCATCTTTGACAGCAAGGCAGGCAGGGAAGTGTATTTGAGATTGTATATTTAGGTGGGAGATAAAGACATGAGATGTCTTCCAAATGATACTTGGGCTTTTGTGTCCTGAAGAAGTTATTTAATGTTTAGCACAGGAACACCAAGAAAGCTTTCTGCTTGCTTTTGTATTGTTTTGTTTCTTGAAAGAAACAAAGCAAAAGAGAAAAACATATTTGTACCCATTCCTCTAAAGAAATTACAGCAAAGAAACTCTATGTGATGTCCTTCATGGGTAGTACTGAAGAAACTGGAAAGTTACTTACCATTAATTGGATACAACTCTAAGACACCCCCAATATCTTCTCCAAGTCCTAGCAATTTGAGTATAGTTATATGACGCAGACCTGTGGAGGAAGTGAAGGAGATCTGGGGTCAGACCAGGTCTTTCTGCTCATTCTGGGGCAGATTTCAGTTTAATCAGCCAGGTCTCTGTATGCTGTTAGGACCCAGTCTCAGCCAGCCCTCTAGAAGGAAGAGTTAGTGATTTATGTGGAATCTCTGCCAGTCACATCACCTGTCCCAAACATGGGGATAAGCTAGTGTGTCAAGTAAATATGGTATCAGTCGCATAAAAGCTGCTGCTAGTATCCCAAGGACAACAGCATTTGGAGTGGTTCTAGAATAGGAATAGAGATACAAGCATCCATCAGGCGCGCTGTTAAATTTGTAGAGGCCATTCCCCACATTCAGAATGTTTCTGCACTGTTTTGTTCAAAGCCTCTTGTCCTCTACACAGCAACAAAGTATTTAGGGGCAATGTAACCTATCACAGCTAAACTCTAAATGGCTGCAGGGAATGGCTTATGACCGGCATTCACTTCTTTCATTTGTTTGGGGCAGAGGCTTGGACTGTTGCCTCTGCTTTGAAGACGGGCCTTAGAGGCTGTAGGATCTGTGTAACATGAGTCTGTATCTACAAAATCTTTGATGTAACTGTTTTTACAACTTGGAGGATAGATGCTTGGAAACATACCACTTAGTTAAAACACCCATTGAGGACAAATGCTTTGGGAACCCACTGGATCTCCTTTAAGCTGTCCCTAACAAAACATGGGGAGAATTAACTGTTTTAATTACATTCCATTCTTCAGGAAGCATTTTGCGGTGGTCCATGTCACAGTTTACTTCAATAGTTACCAAGTGAGATGATGCTGGTGCTCTGAATGAAAGCCAGGTGGTTATTAATAAACAGTGATTCTGTGCAGATCTCCAGGCACAACTGAAATGTATTGAAACAGCAGCTGTTTCATTCTGTTGTAGGAGCCAAGTCTATGCCCTGTATGGTATTTGCATTGCCAGGAACCTAAGTTAAGGAGTAAGTCTCTCTGGGCTTTCTAATGGAAAGGCAGAAGGGTGTTTCTGGGTCTTGCTTTTAATTGCCTCCTGGAATATTCCATCTCTCTTCACTGATTATGTAGTTGGCTCTCAAGTATTTAGTTAGGGGGCTGGGAGTGTCCTTGTTGGATAATATTTTTACAGGCTTTGGCAATGAAGCAGGAAGGAAAAAGAAAAGAACCAGAACAAAACCTAATGGCCATGCATCTCCCTTACTGTACCTGGTTCTGAGCTGGGTATAGAGAATCTGACCTTCCCAAAGCATTGTACTTATGTGTTAACTTGTGCAGTAAGAAAAAGAAAATGCTATTGAGCTCCTGAAGCACAAGCCTGGAGAGAAGCTTTGAAGTGCTAACCTTTTCTGCCTCACACAAATGATTCCAGGGAACAATTCAGCTGACTTAGCTGTCTCAGGGGGTTTGCTGTATTACCTGCTTAGCACAATCTTTTCCATTTGGGTGTGGAGTACCTACAGCAAACTATTCAATTGTCAGACTCCTCAGACTGTCTAGATTCAGACTTGAGCAAAGGAACCTATCGCATCACCAGGAAGGATGTGGTTTTGGGGAGCAAGAGTATAATTTCTTTTGACTCACCAAAATTGCAGGCTTGTCCACTGAGAGCAGCAAGCTGCTGGGAATAAGCCCAGTCCTCATCACTGGGAGCAGAGATCACCACGAGCCTCCTTCTCCATCGGAACCTGGAAGGAGGAGAGTGTGACAGTGCGCAGTGATAGTACGTGACCTGAGTCCTGTCAGCATTTTTGTTCTCTGTAGGCTGAAGTATGTCATTCCTCTCACAACTTCTGAGTAACAGCTGTATGGGAGATCTTCCCAGTTCTGTCCATTGCTGGGAAAGGATAAAGCCTATTTTGAATTTTACAGCTCTCAAACTCTCAAACATCTCCTGCTTCACCAAACGAACACTGCAAAGCTTATGATCTTTTCTCAAAGACCTCTTCAGTAGTTACAATAATGCTGAGAAGTGTATACTCAAGAGAAAGAAACATTCTTGTAGAATTCCTCACTAAACACTGAGCTTTTACATCATTCACCACTGCTGGAACTGCACAGCTACTTTGCAGTCCAAGGCCTGTCTGAGAATTAGGGTGTATCTTCATTTCAGACGTAACTCATACTTCTGTGTAAATACTCACTGACCTCTTTTTCTTCTACACTACACTCACTCAAAATACCTCTAACATGGTTTTAAATCTGAGCTTGTTTGTAAGAGCGTGGCTGTGTGAGCCTGTGGCCTTATGAGGCATGCATGGGGCAATAAGGTAAATCTTGGCTATTTCTCTAATATGGAACACCCCATCTAACCAAACTTTTGTGCAAGGAGCGCTTTCCTTTGTCCTCTCAAAGAAAGTCAGTTGCATAAGGACATCTGAAACCTTGTAAAATTCTAACTACAGGGGTTTTTAATACTCTCCAAGCAACTCCTTTTTTGAATAAAAGTACTTCTCCACTAAACCAAAATAAATCAGATTTATAGGAATTTGCAAAGCTGCAGGGATATTTTTATATCAGGAAATGATCTTTTAAATGGATGCAGATGTTACTTTGTTACAATAATAGCCTGCCTTTCTGCAGAGCCAGTTGAAGATCTCAGAATAAAGGCTAATGCAAAGGGTCAATTCTATTCTATTTGAGAGAAGCAGAAAATATGGTGGACTTGCCCAAAATCACAGAAGTTGCTGAAAGAATGGGGGATGCTGATGTCTTTGTCTTATTGACTGATTGATACTGCATGTATTTTTATAATTAAAAAAGTAAATCCTTGAAAAGCAAAGCTCCCACATTTTAATCTTACCCCAGAGGAAAAGCAAAGAGACATAGTTGTGTGTATACAGTTATGTGAATAGGAGTGAGAAGCATTAAGAATCATATTCATGACATGAGGAAATGGGGGAAAATTCATGTTGTTATTCTGAAAGCAAGAAAAATCATCTTGTGATATTTTGTGTAGCAAAAGCACCTGGCTACTGGTCTAATAGAAGATGTCCCTGCCCATGGCAGGGGGGTTGGATCTTCAAGGTCTTTTCCAACCCAAACCATTCTGTGATTCTATGAAATAATAACTGAGAATGTAAACAGTGGATCATATTTTTTCCAGGGCATAAGTCAGGATGGAGTCATATCTGTGAGCTATTTTAAGATACTCTTAATCACTTTATGGATTTTTGAGTATCTCCTTCAGAGATGCACAGGGCTGAGAAGGGTGAAGGCCACTCAAGCTGTTTACCCTCCTGCACCTGGCAATCCCTATAATTGGTGTGCTTGTCAGGGGCTACATCTTACTAAAAAATTACTCAGTTGGTCTTTCACAGCTGTTATTTCAGCAATACTAATGTACACACTTATGCCTTATTTCTGATATCAGAAGCCACAGGCCAACATTTCCATCCTGACAGATCTGCCAGACCCTTCTCTGTGTGCATTCCTTCTTCCTCTTCTACCTATTTTGCATCCCATTCTTGTTTGTGAGCACAGAGAGTAGTGCAGCCAGTGTCTTGGTGTTACAGGGGGACTCCCCCCCTCAAACTCAAGGATCTTCTGCCGATACATGTAGCTTTTAAGCAGTACTCAAGCCACCTCTGGCTCTCATGGTCTCCTTTTACTCCAGCCAGGCTTGTTAAGAACAATATTTGCATTATTGTAACTGACTTCCTCAGTGTTCACCACTGGGAGATGATGCCAAGACTCTTGTTCAGCTGGGAACATAATCTTGGACAAAGTTGGAATGAATCTTGCTGGGAATCTGACCAGTTAACATGGTTAGTGAAGTTCACCCAGTATTTAAAGCCTGATGCTCCTTGCTTAGATGACAAATGCATTCTGTGCAGCTGCAGATGTGTTTAGAGATGCAACATTCTGCATTTTTCCTGCCTTTTTTTCTAATGTGTGTTTATTACTAGGGCTGATTCCAGGAAAAGAAGGATTTGTGGCCTGTCGCTTTACAGCATACAAGCTCTTTCTTGTGTTGGTCAGCTGTTCCTAACCTGTGGTTCTTCTTGATGGTCTTGAGGATAAATCACTGAAACAGGAGGTGGTGAGGTGGGTTGGGTGGATCTATTTAAAGGTTCTTTCTGTTGAAATGGCCAGTGAATTTTAAAATGCTTATGAACCAAAAGCCTATTCATTTTCCTGTTGCTTCTTTCCTCCTCAAGTTATAATCCGCACCGCCTCAGTTATTTATCATTATTTGACATTAACTGTGTATTCCCATGGATTCTGATACTAGGTGAGGAGGATGCAGTAGGTAAAACCTAGAGTGATGAGGTAGCCCTAATTTCACATAAATTTTCCTGTAATAGAGGGATCTATAGCTGCACAGACCTTCTGTGGATTGGAATTCCTGCAGTCCAGATATGTTTATTGCCTGAAATTCAGGTCTTGCAGGTAGAGCAGTAACCCAGCATATAGCAATTGCATAAGCAAAACTGTCTTTCTGCAGAAGGTCTCTCAAACATTTTGCAAGACTTGTGCAAGACCTTTAGTAGTATGCATGACTAATACTGGCAAAGACCAACTGCTGTCTCAAGTTGGATAAGAAGGAAGTTACAGAGAATTAATTACTGATTCGAGCTACCTGGAGAGGATTAGAATGGGATTAATGAGAGTGTGATGGTTGATGATTGAAACACATAAACACTGTGTTTCATACATTTAAAACACTGAGCTAACATCTGTGAATTAATCCTTATTTGCTCTTCTAATGCAAATCAGTGTTATTATCTCCATGTCATTGTGGGGAAACTGAGGTACAGAAAATTCGTGTCCAAAGAATGTGCAGTCAGGAAACACAGCATGCATCCTGACTTCTAGTGCTTTATACAAGACTGCATTCAGGCTATGGCTACATCTCTGCATTTGCTAAGCACTCTAAGTACTGAGAAATCTATATTAAAAAATCACAGAAATAGTCGAATGTGTATTTTTTCAATAAGACAATAATCATTAGAACTAGCAGCAGATAAGAACAGAAGGTAATACCTGGATAAGAAGCTCTCAAGGGATTGCTTCTTATCTTCTTTGCAGACAATACCCTCTTTTTTCTGTCTTTCCATGTCTTTAATTCGTGACTGGAAGGTGTCGATCAAATCAAACACAGATTTCATTGCTATAGGTACTTCATAATATTGCTGTTAGAAAAAAGAACAGAGGATGAAAGGATGCACATATTGGGAGTCTTTGTACATGTATCACAGCACCATAGGATATATAGAGATCCAAGTATTCCTATTTACACGCAGGTAACAAGGCCTAAAACAGATTAGAAACCATGGAAAATAGTATTAGTTTTGCAGTTAGAGTGCTTTCTGGAAATGACATACTTCCAGTATTTTCCCAATGTGATAAGACCAGGCCATTGCAGGCAACAAATTGTCATTATGCTCTTTCGTAAGCCCATTTAACAAGAGCATTGCCCATATGCAATATGCTGTCATCCTAATGAGCAGTCAAACTGTATTTTAGAATACCAGGTACTGCAATAAAACCCCTATCTGTGAGAGCTCTTGCTCCTATGGTGTCAGCTCAGACACTAGCAGAAACCCACAATTCCTGAAATCCCCTAATTGCAGAAACCAAAGATAACTACCTAATTCCTGAAAAATTCTCTTACTGTCCTTTTTCTTGTCCTCCAGCAATAACCAAGTCCTGCATCAGTCGCTTATGTCCCCTTACATACAAGCCTGTAGTGTATAATTTACTACAATTTTTTCAGGTTTTTTCCTGTTTTTCCAATGCCTTTTCTTTCAAAGAGTTAAAAACCTCACCTTGACCTTCATATCAGTGTCTGTCAGCACCATGAAAAAGTCATTGTAGGTCATCCCATACTCTTTCCTCAACTCACTGATGAGCTGCTGATCCACAAGATCTTCATCCTCTATTACTTTCATGGGCTTTTCATTATCTTAATGTGAGACAAAGGAGAAATGAAAATAATCATGGAATCACACAGCACTCTGCCTTTAATTTCACCTTGAAAGAAAGGGGAAAATTCATTTCCCAAAAGCCTTCTTCCAGCTGCACAGGGAAGATATTAACAAAACATCAATATGGTGCTATGGCTTTTAGCTGTCCAGTTTTCTGTCCCAGTATTTTCTGAAACAGTCTGTCCTGGGGCACATGCACTTCAGTATTCAACAATTCTACTTGATTTTAGAAAATCTTGGTTGCCTGCTCTTTCCTGGAAAGATCCTTTAAATTTCCGTGTTTGTTTGATTTCAGTATTCTTATGCATGTATATGCATGTACTAATCATTTCACCAGCTCCTGAAATGCAGCCATTTCTGGAACAGAAAATAGGAACAATGTAGGACAGGGGCTGGAAAGCACCATATCCAAATAAAGCATCATAGAGAATTTGGGCCAGTAAAATATAGCTAGAATAGCTTTAGGTTGGCCAGGATACTAGAGTTAATCTGGCCAGTCTTAAAAACTTACACGAGAGGTTTAATAAACTACAAGAAACAAGAAACTGTTTAATGTGTCTTGAATACTACAGTCCTAGCTTTTCAGCTTTCTCTATATACCTTGCTGTGGCACTCCTTCTCCTACATCAGCCTGCTGGTGTTCATTTCCTATTCTAGCACACTACCAGGAAAAAACTTACTTTTGAGAGTGACTTGTATGTACTTACTGCTCTACCCTAAGAAAACATTCAGAAATACCTGAGGAGAAAAAGACCTCTGAAGACAGAGTTGAAGCCTCTATAAGACAAGCCTGTAGAGGTACTGAGGTACCTTACTTCCCCTTGAACCAGGGTGTATCATGTCCAAGTCCTGAAAAATGTTTCAGGGGAGAGAAGAAAGCCACAAATGCTGGCCTGCCTTTCAAACTTGGAGATGATTTCTAGGGAGAAAAGAAAAGAAGTTAATCTAATTGCCTCTTTTCAATTCACTACTTGTCCGTGATCTCCACTTCATAAAGAAGGAGCATAAAGATCAGCATGAAGAACAGTGGGAGTCAAGACTGTCTGCTGCTACCTGCAAAGTCCACACTTTTTTTGCTTTTTCTAGACAGGTCACTGAAAGAGTACAGAGACTTTTCTTTATACTTCTTGAGCAGCTAGACAGGCTGGGAAGATGAGCTACTCAGAAATAATTCAGGTAAGGCTAAAAAGAAGTTCAGCAGTTTGTTGTAGCAGTACAGTGGCCTGATAGATTAAGTATTGGCTTTGATTGTAAAGTGCATAGCCTGGGGCTGGTGTTTAGTTGACTAAAGCCCTGTTCCCATGAGCTGGGGAAAAGACCACATGGCTAACCTGGGGTGAAGAGAAGCCCTCTGCAGTGACACTCAGTTTTTGTGTCATTACAGTATGAAACTGGGAAATGTGCTGTCAGTATGAGCTAATCTTAGCCAAACAGTGTTAATGAGCTCTCTTTTATTTACTACTTCTAAATGTGTTTGAAATTGTGGACTTTTCTATTGTTGTCATGTGTATTTTAGTCCAAAGATGCAGCACTACAAGTAGACCGCATCATGAAGGGTGCTCAGGCTTCTCATAGCATAAATACTGTGAACAAATTGGTTATTAGGAGCTTTTGACGCTCTGGTGCTGAAAGAGAGTGAGCCATGAAAAGGTCATGCAAGCAGGAAGGGTAGAGGAGAAGGAGGGGTTAAATAGAAAGATGTTTATATTAAACTTTTTAAAAAGCTCAGAATTTAGTGTTTTTTGAAAAAATGTAAGGTGAACTTCATGTAAGGTTTAACTTATACTCTTCTAAATCTCCTGCTTTTCTCCAAGAAGTTAATTTCTCCTGTGAGAATTCAGGTTTTATATACAGTTGTGTGGTTTGAGGGAAAGTTTGGGTGTAGATTAAATTTGGAACAGGCTGAAAGAGTATGGTCTATGGCAGAGTGAATGTCTGCTTATTAGCCAGATTGGAGCTAAATAAAATCCTAAGCAGTTCACTGACAGGCAGATGGATCTTGGTACACAAAAAATGACCTTGGGTAACCTTGGCTTGATGTGGAAAATCCTGTGCCACTCCAGATTTGTCAACGAGGTGCACAAATGGACAATCTGGCAGGATTTGTGTCTCACTGTCATTCAGGGACACAAGACTCCTGATTCCTGCTAGGTGCTCTCCCTCTGAGTGTAGTGGAGGTACGGCGGGAAGCCAGACATAAATCTGGGATTTTCTGGCCTGTTGTATGCCGAACCTGAAATACCCTGGAGCTGGTGCGGTCCTGAGCTTTCTGTTCCAGCACACATCTGTTCCCAGGGTCTGGTAAAACCAGATGAACTTCCAGAGGAAAAATGGAGTTATAAGCAAAAATAGCAACTTTTATACTATTTCTATGCCTTCATCCTGTGAAGTATTCATGGTAGTGTTAACCTTTAGACGCAGACAGCAATGAGATAGATTGTTTACATGATTCAAGAGACACCTATGCGTGAGTGGTTTGCTGGACTGGGGCTGAAGTCTGCCCAAATCCTACTGTTATGAAAGGTTCTCACTGGCTTAGATGGGTACTTCCCTGGACCTGAACACTGACACAAGTTGTTTCAAAGCTGCGTAAGAGAGATAGATACCCAGTGTCACCCATCTATATGGGAATTCTGTATGAAAAAAGGTGATACTAAACATGGCTGAATGAGCTACTTTTCAAATCCTGCATAGTCTGATTTATCATCAAACTTCTGGCTTCAATTACATGAACCTCTTTAAAATAGCCAGTAATAAGCAGTCACACTGATGGGTATCTAGCTTTGTGGGGAAAGAGAGGCAGTAGTACTTCAAATGGTAAACCTTGTAATATCAGGTACTCTGGTGCACATATGTAAGATTGTCCCTACCTAAAGGCTATGGTTGAAATCTTCTGTATTAATATCTATTTACCAGTACAGAGGGAAAATGCACCTGGACCTCCCCTTGCTGCGGAGGAGAATGCTCACTTTGTGGACATAGCGAAATTAGCTCTTAAGCCTAGGAAAGCTGATCCTGGGAAGTAAGGGAACTCACAGTAAGGGGTCTAACTGGCATGCTTCTCTCTGAACTGGCTTTAGCCAGTGCATGGCCCTGAGAAATGAAGCTTTACCATGGTCTTGTGAGGAGTGCAAAGGCAAGAGACAATGTTATATGGCAGGGTGGGGAGATAATGATATTGAATCTCAAACCAGAATGAATTTGGACAAAGTTTTGAATATAATCTTAAACAGTTCCCTTCAGCATTTCCTGCCCCCAATCTCCTCTCCTCTGTGACAACAGCCAGTTTCTTTAAGCAGTGTTTAAATTGTGCTAGCCAGTGTCTAGCCATCCACGGCTGATGTCTTGTGAAAAGCAAGGGCAGGGGGGCATCATAAAAGGGTAGTCATTCAGTTAGATGGTGACGATGGTATTCAACATATTGGTAGACCTGAGCCTAATTTCTTCTTTTTGTCCCATGCCCTCATCACTTTTTTCTGCCTTTTCACTGTTTCACTGTTTTCCTGGCTATAACAATTCCCACAAAGAAAGCTAAAGGTGCTCAAGTTGCATCACTGGAAGTCTAAACATGGAAAATACCAGAGACACTTATGTAAATACAGAAGGGAGGTAGCTAGTATGGAAGGAGAAGGAATAGATGTGAAAGTACAACTGAACCACAACAAATGATCTTGCTTAGATCTTGACCCAAGCTGGGGAGATTTCTCCCTTTGCTGTCTGTATTGTGCCCACAAGATGGAAAGAAATTATTAAAAAAACAAAGAAACCTAGCTGGAAGTGGTCAATTTTCATGCTGCTGTTGTTCATGGTGCCAAAAATTGTGATGACTGAAATCTTCCTTGTTGCCATCTTGCAGAAGCTCTCCAGATACTCATCTCGCTGCTGTACATACATGGTGTTGTCCGCCTTGGGTGTTGTGATCAGCTGGTTGGTGGCAGAGACAAAAGAGCTTGTTTAGAGTAAGAAATGAAGCAGATGATTATTTTACTGAAGGAGAACTAGTCACTATTTGCAAACCAGGCTTTCTTTACCATAGATCTGTTGACAGCTCTGTAGCCTTATTTTATTCCATGAATCTAGGATCGCCCCTGCTCACTGACAGTGGGAGCACTGGGAACATGGCAGCTGCAGCAGTATCCAGCAGAAGGTGGAAAGGAGTGCCTCAGCTCAAGCAATGTAATCATTCTAACTGGCAGCAGTGAACTACGATCAAGCACCTGCCAGTGGTTCCCCAAACACAATGGGAGTTGGAATCCAAATTTTGTGATTTAAGGTCATAAATAATCACCAGAATCCTTCAACTGCAAACCTATGCTTTATTCTGTAACCGGTTTAATCCTTTCGTAGCTGCCTTCTTTAAGTCTGTGGGGCCTGGAGGCTAGTTTTTATGATATACTACTTTAAAATCTGGTTCATCAATGTGCTGAAATGTAAGAGGCATTTCTGGGCTTATAAGATCTCAGTCTCATTTATGTAAAGACCCCCTGGCATGACTACAGCATTGAGACATGAAGGTGAATGAAAGTCAGAAACAAAGAGGATTTGATTTCTGGGCCATAACATGTAACATGTTGCTTTTAAATTGCATCAAAGTGCTTCAAATGAAAAAAGGATCATGAGAAGGATTTGAGGACTGAGATCAAAACCAGACCACTGTTTTGTTTTGTCCTCCCTCGGTTTGGATGTCATAAGCAGGAACACACAGCCAAGTCTGAATTTGATCTACTTCATCAAACCTTGTAAAACAAAGCAGGGAATATTTAAGAGGCAAAGCAAACTTCAAATCAAAGCATTGTGCCAGGACTGTTTCAATCCAGGCATTATATACACTGTCTCTATTTGTATTTGCATGCACGTGTGTATATGTGAATGTGCATGTATTTGCATGTGGGTATAAATAGAGTCTTACATATAAACTGTCAGTCAGCATTTCATCACCACAGAGAAATAAACCAAGAACCCAATTCATTAAGCCAAGACTTCTTAAGGCTAGCAAGACTGCAGTGAAAGCCCCACTGTAGAGAGGGCCCCACTGCACGACTCAAAACACAAACATTTTTTTTTTCAGTTTCTGTAGCTGGGTCCTATGTTTGTCATTAATTGAACTTGACCCAGAATAGCCTTCAAAATTCTGGATGTTTGGAATTCACACTGAAATCTGCACCCTGAAATCCTTAATGATACGTAGGACTTGACTTAAAAACCCAGGTCCCTCTCAAAAGAATTTTGGGAGAGGACTGAAACAATGTCCTTGGGTGCCAGTCCATTGAAGAAGTGTCTGAAAGACAAGCAAAGCAATGGGGAATAATTCAGGCAGAGCCACTTCTGCAGCAGTGTGGGCTAATTCTCTAGAGAGGGTGTTTGAAGACTCATGAATGACAAGAGTTCATCTAGCTGAAAGAAGTGACCTTACGTGAACTGAACATTTTGGTAGGAAGGGATGCAAATAGGCATGTGTGTGTATTCAAAGAAGCTTGAGAAGCTGTTTTCCACATGTGGTGTGTGTGGTGAAGCAATAGTAGAGATCAGTCACTGCTTTCACCTATTACTGACTAAAACTTACTCTTCAAGAAACTTAGAGCAAGAAGGCTGAGGATGGTATTAGATACTAGAAAAATGAAGTGCAGCATAGCATAATCATTTGTCTTTGGTGAGTTTTGGCCTGATAACCTGAGATTTTGCAATTCTTTTCTTGGCGATCCAGGTGAGAGGTAGCCTAGTACCAGAAGGTGCAAATTTCAGACTGTCTGAAACTTAAGTTGCCAGGACTGTGCTGCTGCAATGAATTAGCAGCCTGACATCTGTGAACTCTGCTTTTGGCTCCTTTTTCAAATTTGTTTTTATTTGTCCTGATGCTACACATATTCGTGGAAACCACAGTGTTGATGTGAATGTGTGGCCAAATTTCAGAGATACCAAACTTCTGTGCAGTTTCTCTCTCTGAGCTTTTGATTTTGTTAAGTATTAGTCAACAAGTAACTTATAGGCATTATTTGCAAAATTCAATGAGATTACTTTTCTCCAACATGACTGCTAGCTCTGCACATCCCCTACAACTGAAAGAATGGGGATGGGGAGAAGAAAGTTGCCCTCTGCTCAGGACTGTGGATCATCATCAGAATGATTAATTGAATCCCAGTAGTTGAAATCTTAGCTATTTGTGTAGGAATATGGGCATGAGAATAAAAGCCACATTTGTGACATTGACTGTTGGACAGTAACTGTGAAACAGGCCAGCTGGCAGTAGAATTACTGCAAGAAACCAGCTCCCACAATAATATTTTTAAAGAACTGTTCTTCAAAGTGTACCTTTCAGGGTATGTGCCATCTGTCAGAAAAAACATTTGTACTTCAGTTAAAACAGTTTCCTGTCCCAGGTGAGATGGTGTTTTAGGTAAGTTGTTGGAAAAACATGCAACACTATTAAACCCTGGGACAAGGAACTCCAGACCATGCAGAGTTTCTCAGATTTGAAAACTTACCATAGTGTTATAGTTAAGAATAACAGCAGGAGAAAAAACCAAACCAAAATGAAGTTTGCACAAGATCTCTGAAGATGCCTAGGAGATTTGAATGCCAAGTTCCCATCAGGAAGAGTGGCAGATATAACAATCCTACCTCAGGGCATCTCATCATATGCTTTTATGCATATCCTCAGTCAGACATGCTCTAGTACTGCCAAGCTGTCTGGCTCGCTTCCAGTTTTAGGACACCAGCACCAATATAAAACTGGTATGCCAGCTGGCAGGACATGCTGAGCATCGAAATGTGGTAACAGTGGCAAGTAACCCAAAGCAATGAATGAATGTAATCCGCACTGGGCCCCTGTTTTATCAATCATAACTATACAGATCCTGAGATGTACATATCCACTGGAAACAAAATGATCTGATGGCTGTGTGGTTGCTCGTGGAAGTGGCTGGGAAGAGGTTTTAGCCTAATTCCTGATTGACTGAGGTTCATACAGCATGTAGGATTTCCAACATGAGACTGCAAAACCTTCCCTGTTGGAAGTAATTGTCTAGAAATTTTACCTCCTAAATGAAAGCACAAATCTAGAAGAATAAAAACCACTATAAGCATTCTGTTCCACATATCCTTGCTAGGAGGGAGATATGATTTCGTTTAGGTAATAAGATTCAGATGAACAAGTTACTTACAATGAGCCGCCTTTTGCCTTCAAAATATTCCAGAAGGTCAGTCACTGATTTCCTGGGAGGCTGCAGGAAAGGCTTCTTGTTTGGCTTGGGAAAATCCTCATTCTCAGTCCTGCTCCCCTTCTTGTTTTTCTTGCTACGGTCTTTGTCCTGCTTGCTCTTTTTCTCAGCTTTGTCCTTCTTGGACTGCTTATCACTCTTCTGCAGCTTGTCAGGTCTGTCCTTCTTTTTCTTCTTCTCAGGTTTATCCATTCGCTCATGCTTCTTTGATTGTTTTCCTTTCTTTGGGGGAATATTTCCCGCTGTAAACACTTCTTCTAAATGGGAACCAGAAGGCTTGCTTGGATCATATTTATCTTCATATTCATTGTTCAGTATCTTTTCTTGGGCCTTCTTTTTCGGTGGTTTAGTCTTAGTTGGTTTGTGTTGCCCTGGTGTGACATTCAGGTCCCTATGGTTATAGTCCTTTCTGTCAGTTCGATTATCTTTAAATCTACCCACGTTTGCCTTTGTGTAGTGCACTGAGGGAGCTGTTGGGACTTCAGTGAAACTGTCATAGCGGGCAGCTTTGCTTGGTTTCTGTGTGGCTGCCAACTGCTTCTCCAGGTGGCCACGCTGCCGGTCCCTGCGGTTTGCCTTCCACACAGGAGGGTAGAAATCCTCAGAGGCTGTGACTTGAGGTGTGGTGGTATCCAGGGCTACTGGAAGCCTGTGGTACTCTGTGGTAGAATGTGACTTTGTGGTCCAGGTCCTCTGTGTCATGGGGAGGGGTGTAGTTGTTGTTGTATACCGGCTTGCTGTTGTCACTGCACGGGTGGTGGCACGGGTAGTTGTGGTGGTGGGAGGGAGGGTCGTGGTTCTTACTGTAGGCAGAGGAGTGGCCATTGTGGTTGTCATTGGTTTCCTCACCATTTTGGTCCTTGTTGGCTGATTATTGCTCTTCCTTGGCTCCTCCTTCCTTGCTGACACCTGGACATGTCCACCACCAGGGGTAGGCTGGGTGCTGCCCCCATTATTGCTTTCCTCAACCACTTGTCCCTCTACCCCTGCTGCTTTGCAAGTCTGGATGAAGCCTTTCTGCCTCATCTTCTCAATTTTTCTGATGGGGCTTTGATCAATGACTTCGTACATGGCCTCCAACCTGACTGGATAAGGGTACCTTTCCTCCACCTGCAGAGTTTTCTTCAACAGCACCATGCCAAATTTCCCCTTCTCCAGTTTCAGAAAGCTCATGAGCTTAGGGATGAGGGCAGGATCTAGTGGCTGCTCCAGGATTTTTCCTTCATTGGTTATCCTTCTGACTTTTCCCCCTTCTTCCCCTTCTTCATGGAACAACACAATCTGCTGGATGTGCCTCTCGGCCAGTTCACAGTAAACATCATTTTTCAGCAGGCTCATCATGAGCCGGTAGTAGCCCTCAGAGGCATGGGGGGCAGAAATGACCCACACCCGATTTTTCCCAGCAAAGCTGGCCAGGATATTGGGGGAACTTGACCCTGAAGGGAAGCGTGCCACCCGTGACTGTGAGGCAGAGGATATCCCTTCATCCTTAATCATCTCAGACTTGGAGTATTTGGCTGCAGCTGTGAGTCTCTGTACCCATCTCGTTCTGGTCCCCATGCCCCTGGCCTGGGAACGCATTTCCCCTTGCGCGAGATTGGCAGGTGCCTTTGGAGGTCCTGGAGAATCCCTCTTGGTGACAGGGTGTCGGGGATTTGCACTCGAATCCCTCAGGGGTGCTGCAGACCTTTTCAGGAGGCTGCTTGGAGTCCTGTAAGCCAGGGGCACTTTCCTGACTCCATGGCTCCCTCCCTCTGCTAGCCTCTCTGTCTTCTTGGAGCTGCACACTAGCCATGCTGCCCACAGCAGGGCTAAGCTGAGAGCTGGCCTCCAGTTCATTGTGCAATTTGCTTGAAGGGAGGAGGAGAAAGAGAAAAAGTTAGATGTTAACAGTATGATGATATCTTGCTCAAGTGATGAAAAAAGCAAAGCATAGGCGAGCAAGATTTTGTGATTTAAAAAGTGCTGATTATACCTCAGTCCTGCCTCGGTGGCTTTGTACAGTTTAGAGTTATTTTTGGAAATGCACAAAATGGATCGTTTCATGCAAAAATGAGATCATCTGTCTGTAACATGACTCTGTCCATCCAAAAGGACATTGTGATCTGCATCCTTCTCTCTGTCTCTCTCATGCTCTCACATACACTCATGCAAACACGCACAGGGAAAGGGTCCGGTACATACAGCAGAAAGCCAAGAATTTGACTTGAAACTTACACTCTCAGGGCAGTTCCCCTTCCAGGGATGAGGTTTCACGTCTTTTTCCTTTAAAAGGAGACCAGTGCCATACAGCTTTGCTGCTGTGATTTATCTTTACGCAGCCCAACAGGTCTCAGAGCCTGCCCGTCTCCCCGTGTATCTTTTAACTTGCTTTTTTCTTCACCTTCTTGAGACGAGGGATGAGGTTAGCGGAAATTTCCTTTGAGATCTTTGCTTCTCCATTTACCTGCAAGTCTGGCTTTTTGCTGTACTGGTTACCCACACAGGCAGGGATTTCATTTAAGAAATGGTAACTCCTGGCTTCTCCAAGTCTCTCTCTTTTAAACTTCCCAAGCCTCCTTCCCACTCCTTGTTTCCTCAGTCTCGTTTAGCTCCTTTGTTTCCAGAGGGGAAATCACCAGCATTTATATATTTTCCAGGCTGAAGAAATACAGAGGAATGTGATGCTGAAATAAAAGAGAATGCTTCCCTTTCCCCTTTCTCCACACTTCGACAAAAACAAATGGTAGAAGACTCGTCTGTTTCCCTTCTTGTCTGGCTGCAGTCCCAGAAATGTCAGGGTAACCCCAGCCCTGCTCCGAACCAGCCTCAGACAACAGTGGCCACTGGAAATGGGGGAAACTTCACTCAGGATTTAACAGCTCAGCAGAACCCGCCTCCTCCCCACTCTGACACAGGGAGGGAGGAGGAAGGCTCTGGGAGCTGAAACACTGCACAGCATCACAGTGCACTTCAAAGGGGGTGACTCCAGCCTTAACTCTTTCCTTCACATGTCCCAGCTCCCTGACGCTCCCCAACCTCGGCTTTCTCTTTCCTCCCCTTAAACCGACACCGTATGGATAAAAAAATAGTCCTGTGAGAAGTGCATTTCTGAATCACTGTCAATAACAGCACTGATCTTTAAAAGTTATTGTTTTCTAACCCCATTTTTTCTGCCTCCTATTCCCCTTTTCCTTGTTTGCTTTCTGAGAGTTCTCCAGTGAAATCCAATTTCTCTTCACTTTCCAATCAATTTTTCTTGCAGGTCCTCATGTATGTCAGTATAGTCTTTTCTGCAAACATCATGTGGCCACGGCTTTTTGTTAATTTGAAGTTTTAAAAAGATCAGGATTTTTATTATTGTACTAAAATTAGAGTTGTATGTATTTCCCATGAATGTGCACTACCAGTGGAAGAAAAATGAGAAAAGGTGCAAACATGCCTACAGAGACATGGATAAGACAGGGTCATGTCCTTTGCTTTCTCTTCATGATGTAAATGATACCATTCTATTGAGCTGACGTAAACTGGCACAGCTATGCTGCCAGCGCCTGGTCTTTAGCTGATTGACACTTACTTCAATGTGTCATGCACCTTCAGTGTAAAACACCACTTAATTGTAGCTGATGGATAATACCTGAAAACATCCAAGACCTTTATAAGACGTGCACTGTATTTCATTTATTTACACAGATGCTGTTATAACATACTGGGTATTATCTGTGATAATATACTGGATTTGACCTCAGTTATCAAGGTTGGGTGGGGGGGAGGGGGATAGGTGTACCTTCTACTTCCCTTACAATTTATTCTTCAAGGATAAAAAAATCTTTTCTTTCTTTCTTTCCTTTTTGCTTCATTTTTGCATTAGGTTGCCCAATGCACTGATAAGCATTAGCAGTGATTTTGCTAATGTGTGTCCACAGTTTGCATTCTGTGGCCAGTGGTTTGCCCTGGAGGTTAGGGAGGATGCTAAATGCCTGTGCTCACATTAACATGAGTTCAAAATGCTCAGTCTCTCCCAGAATATCATGTCCTACATCCACTGGTAGGTAGAAGGATTGTACCTCTCACAAGGATCACAAAGCTGGAGTTCTGTGGAGCAAAGATGGGGAACATTTTTCGCTTAAATTAGTGTCAGGTTTGCTGGTTTATTAATCTTGACAAAAAAAAGGTCTCTAAACATTACACTGTTCCATTGTGGCATCTAAAACTGTAATTCAAAATTAATTTTTCATTTCAATGTTTCCAGATTTCCAGCTTTATTACAAAGATCTAAAAGAGTGGTGACCCTACAAAGCTGAAGCCAAGTATTTCATTTGGGGTAAATTCATTTAAAAAAAACCCAGAACTGAGTGACTTTTTTTTTTTTGATGATAATTTGAAACCACAGAGGCGAAACATCACTTGTCTGCACAAGTCTAATGAAGTCAAAGAAAACACACTCAGTACATGACAGCAAAGGAAGAAACCAGTTTTCCATATTAGCTTTGCTGCCTATCCTATCCAATTATAGATACACTAAGGAATTTCTGTGAAGACTTTGCTTTCCTCTCCCAACCTGCTTAAAGAAAGTATCATGCTACAGAACCTGTCTTAAATGTATCAGAAGCTGATGGATAAGTGAAGATGATAGATTGTGAGGCAGCTGTAGGGAGGGACTAACACACAATAAAACATGGGGCCACAGGGATTATTCTCAAAACTGATGCTTGTTAGTATCTTTATCTGAGGTGAGGAATAAACTTGAAATGAGCGACGGAAATATTTGACATCAGAATTTCATAGAAAGTAAATAATTTATAAAAGCAACATGGGACTCCTGGTAAAGTGAGCATATATTTTAAAGGGCCAATGCAAGGTCATAAAGCAAGAAGCAAAAAAAATGCACAAAACTTGCATAAGATAAAGAACAATATTGTAGAAGGCAGCTATTCTGTAAGTGGCTTAAAGGTCACAGTATGTAAGCCAATGGAAACAAGCTTTTGATGTGATACTGCAGCAAGGAGAAAGTCTGCCAGCATCTCAATGAAAAGCTGGGAAGTCATACGTAGTGCCAAAAAGGTGATTACTGCCATGCACATCAGGCTTTTCAAAAGGATTGCAAGTCTTCAAAAAGTTAGTTGATGCCTGGATATGATCCTATTGAAATGGAGGTGGGGAAATAACTGTGTGGAAGGCACAGCCACACAGTGGTCTTCTCATACATACACAGGAAAGAAATTCTGAAAATAAATTGCTTTTTAATCCAGCAGAGGAAGGCAGGAGGATAACCAATGAGTAGGAACTAAATCTTGATAAATGTGGACTTGAAGGAATTGCAATTGCTTGAAATTTTTAATATTGGTCTCAGTTAACCTCTGGGATAATTTCCTCAAGAACGTGATGGTTTTCTGCTGCTTAGTCTTCAAATCAAGACTCTAAGAGACCTTCTTGGCTGGACTGGAAGTCATGGCAAAAGGATGGAATGAGGTCCCTATGGACACATCTATATAGGAAATTTGAGATCAAAAAGGCACCCACCCCTGAAGAGTGCAGCTCACTGGAGGCTTATGGAAATGAATTCTATTGCCTACTGAACTGACATGAGCAATTTGAGAAAGGTGGAATGCAATGTACAAAGCCTGTAGCTGTCAGAGTGTTTTAAATAAGGAACTGAGAGTTAATTCTATCCCCACAAAGGGAAAATACATATATCTTTAAGGATGACAGTCTGTGAGTCTTTCTGTATTCTGCTTTATGTATCAGACACTACCTACCGAGTGTGTCAAGGGGTGTGCATGCAACTACACTGTTTCAGCTGCTAAAGAATTAACAGCAAAGTCAGCTACTTCCTGAACTAGGATTCTTTCTCAGTCCTACAAAACATGGAGAAATAAGGTAGCAGCAAGAGGGAGACAGCCAGAGGAGGAAGTGGGAAGAGCTTTCCTTTTAAATAGACTTCCAGCAATCCTTCAGAGAGTGTGGGAGAAATGGTTTACAAGGAAGGTGAAAGGAGGGAAGGAGCTTAGGAAAACTGGCATTAGCTGCTTTGTACAGTGCTGGGAAGCTAGGAGTCAGATAAGCAGGTGTAGGTTCCCCTGCTGATGCTGGTGAGGGGTTATTAGAGTAGAGAGCACCAGAGCCTGAATCCTGTGAAGCCAGACATTGCTGATGCTCTGGGAAGGGACAGGTTTCTTGAACCCTGCTGGCTCCTCGCTTTCCTGAGGGGAGAGGAGGCTATTATTAGTGATCTGACTGGGGTCACAACCCAGCCGGCAGCTGGGGAAATAACAACTAGTAGTGTAAACAGGGGAACGGCGCTGCAGCCCCCCCGAAGCAGGAAAAGGAGTCAGTTGAGGGAGGCTTGCAAAAGCAGTGACCCATAATAAAAAGAGCAGTGCCTGGTTAGTCAGATCAAGCTCCTAAAATAGAAAGCCCCTTTTGATAAATAGGTTGGCCTCATTTAAGTCTTCACTTTTTAAATATGTGTTTTTCTGAGAAGTCCCCAGGAATGTTGCTTAGAAACTGGTGGTGCAGTGTGACACTTCAGGCTTTAAAAATATTGCAAACTTCAAATTTAGGTGTTTTAAACTGAGGCTAAGCCTCCTGGATACTGACAGGGTTGCAGGCCCAAAGGTTCAGTCTGAGACGAAGTTCTGATGTCTGAGTGTTATTATTGGCCTGTGGCCAAGGTGACCTTGATTTTAGCACCTCTCCTTGTCTGGTTTACAGCGTTTCCTGGTGAGAGGAAGGCTTTCACATAAACCCATTTCTTTTTCTACATCTGGTTGACATCTGGGATGGAAACATCAGCCAGGGAGAATAAAACATCTTCTGGCCAGGCATGACACACGTTCTACTCCAAACTGACTGATGCAACTGGTGTTATGTACACTATGGTGAAAGTGTTATACATGAGAACATATGAATACAAAGATTGCCATCTGCTGGCCTTGCAAACAATGTTACCTAGTCAAAAGCTAATGGAAGTGATAAAGCCATTCTCGTGTACTGCAAATGGTTTCTTAATGGTACAGCTGCTGAGGGACAGCATTCAGAAATAGTCTTGGGATCGTTACAGGCTGTCAGTCGCAGAAATAGTTGGGAAATGGAGAGTTCATTAGCTCCAGTCAATGAGTGGGGCCTCTCTTACAGCAATATAACCCCACGGGAAAGCTGTACTACTGGCATCTCATGATACTGTTTTTCGATACTGTTGTTCAGCACTCTTCCATGAGGTGTTGTTAGTTACCTCTCACAAATCACATGTCTGCACAGCTAAATCAATTTGGCCATGGCAATGAACTCGCCAGCTGCAAGGACATGGATTCTCATTTTACTTTTGCACCTCTACACCAGAGGGCTTTATGCTAGCATAGATCTGAACACTGATCCATGCCACCTCCTTTCTCTGGCATGCTTTCTTTGTCCCTCTCCCTTCCTTTGTCTGGGGGACTGCCAGCCAATGTCAAGCCCTTCTGAACAGAGGAGGAATTCTCTCCTGGCTCTCACAGCCCCACTTTGTGGTACAAAGTAGATTTAAGCTGGTGCTTATGCAACTTCTCTCTTTGCACAAGTACTAGGGCTTGCTTTCTTGATGCAGAACTTCCAGGTCTGATCTCTTTGGTAACTGTTTTGTCCAAATGCAATCACTTATGGCTTTGCACACTTGGAAGGAGATCAAGTAGAAATTGTCCTGAAATACAATCAGTTCATTCACTGACCAGGGAAGACTCAGATCTCTGCATTGCAGAGGAGTTTCTTAGCAGAGGAACTTCAATGAGATTCAGCTGGAAAACAGAGCCCACTGATTCAAATGGTTGTTCCTTGCCTATTTGTGGGCCTTATTATTGTCCTAAAATACTGTGGCTCACAAAGCTTTTTCTTGCACCCTGTGATTAAAAAAAAAAAAAAAAGTTTGTGTGTGTGTTTTTTTTATTATTTAAAAACTTGTTTTGGTTATGAAATTGAAGGGGTAGGAATGGAGGAGGATCATGTTTAAAAACCAGACTGTGCTACGGTTCAGCAAGAAGAGAGCCTTCCAAAACAGGGCTGTGCTCAGAGCTTACTCTCAGTGACTACGTGTCAGAATGCTTTGGGGATGAATATAAAAAATTACGAGTTACATGGCTGCGCACATTCTTGTCTTAACATTCATTACTAGTCAATGGAAAAGATTCAAATCCTCTGATGGTTCAAAGTCAGAAAAGCACTTAAGCATTTGCTGATGTTTCAGCTCACTTTGGTGCTCACATGGCTCTGTGGAAGCAAGGCAAGGCAAGTCAAAAGGCTGAAGTAGAAAGAGAATTCAATGCTTATGTCCCTTTGCTTCAGGTGAGACTGAAGACAGCTCGAGTCTGAAAGTGCCAGCTGGAAATATCATGTGCGGATAATGTACCACTCTTCTTGTCAGACTGCTTATGCTCACTTGCAGGCGTTCACAGCCTTTGGCTTTATTTATATGCTGTCAGGTGTATTATAGTTTTTCATCTTCAGTGGAGTCACTCTTTTTCCTTTGCGTGAATAAGCCCTTCTATGCTTTGCTCAGTGGCAGCCTCGGACTCTCTCTCGTCTCCTTTGGGCTGAACTAGATCTTCTCTGCCAAATGCTTTTGGAATCTTTTCTTTGTGGAAGGCAGGGGAGGGGAGAACCCGTTGCAGTGGGTGCTCTGATTGGCAAGTGCTCCACAGGCCAGGGGTCTGGAGTGGGGTCATAAAAATGTGATACAAATGGCTAGAAGCCCAGGGCTCTTAAGGCCTTTCCTTGAGCTAGTTTTCAACACCAGTGTCTACTACTCAAAGCATGGAGAAGCACACTGGAAGAGAAGAAATGGGAAAGTATCTGTTTAAACTCAAGTATTTAGAAAATTGAGTCAAAATCTGTGGAGTCCTTTAAAGTGAGTTGAAGATCCACAGCCTCCTTTAAGGGGTTTCATTTGCTTTGGAAAGGCTCATGCCAGCCTCCTGAATACACTATTTGGCTGGCAAACCATTCTTCCTCTTTCCTTGCAGAATATTTTTTTCCCTTCTGCGTCTGTGAACCTACTCACCTGGGAGAGGGAGCCAATAGCTAATCTGGTTAGTCTCATCATTCCACCAGGCTACAGGGACATGCATTTAGTGACCTTCCTGTGCTACTTCTGAAGCAGAAGTGTGTGCAGAATGATGTAGGCAGCTGGTTCTTAAACTATAATTCAACATGATGGTGAGGGGTCAGTAGCTGGCAATCGAACAGTGCTGACTACTCTTGTGCTTTCAACTAAAAGCACATCATGTGGATGCTAAGTGGAGAGAGAAGTCTTGAGCCATGACATTGGCCCAAAGGGATTGGGAACTAGGGGTTTTGTTTGGTTTTTTTAAGATTTGTGATCCAGGCTCAGCTCAGATTGGAACCAAACCCAAACTGGTGCCGTGTGGATAGCTTTCCACCAGGCCAAAAGTGAACAATGTAATTGAATCCTAATGGTTTCTCTAGCAGAAAAAGCAAAGAATAAGAAAGAATCCTGGCCCCTGACACAGTGTCTCACACTGAGAGACATGTGTATGTACATATGCATCTCTTTCCTGTTCAGTAATACTGATACTAGTTTTTAATCAAACAATAATAGAAAATCTGGGGGTTTGAAGTTGCCAAGATATTCCACTTCACAGGCAGTAAATTCACATAAACAGAATTGGTGCAGAGGGATTAGAATATACAGCAGAGGTAGGGAGTCATCTCTGCCATGCACAATCGATGTCAGTATTTTCATTCAGGATAAAAAATACTTTTTAAGGGTGGAAGAACTTATGCACATAAATTCCACAGCTCAGTTTTGTACTGCAGGGTGAGAAACATTTTTCACAGTTATTGACAAAGGACATTCCAGCAACTAGAAAGATCTGGATTTCATTATGTATTTTGGGCTACAGTGCAAAAGTACTATCTGCCAGAATAAATGCGGTCAAAGCATGTTTTATTAATATATTGCTGCTGTTCTTGGATTATGCCCTTGTAGATTTCACATCTGAAATGGTACATCTGATAGGCTATACATTATATAGCATTTCAGAGTTAATTTTTTGGATGTGATTCCCTTACAATGTACAGAGACCATGTATATTCCCAATTTTAAGCATTCACAGACAAACTGTAACTGTCCTTCTCCAACAGATAATTGCTGTCAGCTGCTTATGAAGCACTTTAGTGCCAGTGTACTAGAGACACTAGTATTATTATAGTGCTTAATTATTATAGTGCTAAATTATTCTAGTGCTTAGAATTTATATTATAAATATTATAAACTATTATAGTGATATATATTATAAATATTATAAATTATTATAGTGCTAAATTATTAGTGCTTAATTATTATAGTATTATAATAGTACTTAACAGTGAGTCAATACCTCTGTATGTGCTATATGATTAGAGTATGGCTTCCCAGTCCAGGCAGCTTCTGTCTAAATACATGGGACAAAGTAAGCCAATGGTATCAATGTTTCTGTCCAGCGAAGGGGCAGAGTCACAGAAGAAACAGTGGCAGGAGGCCTGTGCTGAGCAGCCCTGGAAGACCAAGAAAAGTGTATTTATTCCCCTGTGACCTCACCTTAGAGAGTTGTATCAGTGGTAAAATCTCCCTGACAAGTCATGATCTTCAAAAAGAACAAAAAAAGAGGGAAATTTGTACAAGAGTTTTCTTCAGAGAAGTAGACAGTAAGGACTGATATTTCCATTGCTGGATTTGCTTTCTTATCTTCATGTTAAAGACAGCTTTGTACATAAACCCGCCACGTGTTTCTGATATATGAACCCAGCTGTGTTGAAATCAATGGCAAAGTTCCTGTCTTCAGTGAAGACTCCTGGATTTTGCTCATATTTATAGGATACAATTAAGCTGAAAACTTAAGGGAGATCATAGCCTTCCAAAAATTCAAGAGGAGAGGGAGAGGAACAAGAAAGCAAGTATGCTGTGAAAGAGATCCCAGGTGAAATAATTGGTCCAAGTTTTCATGTCTGGATGTTGTTATTTTTTCCATAATTACTATAGCAAGCTCCTGCTTCCACTGAGGGGAGGTGACCTGGGATTTTTCCAGTAGCAATGAAAATTTAACACACAAATGACCAGAACTGCTAAAGCTTCTTTGCTTATGTGTGTCAGCACTGAGAGAATCAAGATGTAACAGATATGGTTTAGTTACATACAAGATTTTGAGAGCGTATATGTGTGTCCATGCACTCAAAACAAAGAGCAAGGAACTGAAAATCGCTATCTCCCAAGAGAGGTTTGTCTGAAGTACCAAATAATGTACAAGGATATAGACATGAGCGAAACAAAATTTAGATATTATTTCTTGAAAATATCTTAGAAAGTCACATTGTTGGAGTAAGGTAGTCTAATTTACACTGATACCACCTTCAGCTGTGAAAGTAGCTGGTACAACACATCTACTGTTGGAAATGCCGCTGTATTTGGACCTCTAGTTCTCATCAGTGTCCTTTCAACAGAGGTGACTAATACCAAATGGTTGCATGATGCAGACACTTAGAAAGTAGCCAACTCACTTCACCTCCCATACTGAGTGATTTTCTAATCACCAGAAACATGAGGCCTCATATCCATGTTCTCCAAAACCAGTCGGGATCTGTTACATCTCTGCAGAATACAAAGGAGATTTCCAGATACCCTGTTCATTTCATTTGTTTTCCACAGACTATTCTCTGATTTTCATTTGTATTACTAGCATTATAGTTGCTACCCAGATGGAAAAAAAAAAGCCAACCAAACCAAACCAAACCAACAGAGAAAGCAACCCAATCCTGTTATGGACTAACAACATTGCAATTTATAAAAAAATACCTACTGAAACGTACAGGTTTCACACCTCTGCTAATGCTCCCCCTCTTGACAGCTGTCTGCAAGTATCAATTGCTAATAGTTGTCTGGTGTTGAAACTGTGACTAACATGCCAAGACTATTTGTCCTTAATCTCACCCTTGGAAACATACTACTACATTTGATAAAACCTTATTCTTGTTAAATGCTAAGAATTCATTTAAGGAGTAGGGCTTTATGATTTTGTCCATGGTGGCTATTAGTAGCCTGGCTGTGACTAGGATGCTATTGTACCTGCAATGAAATATCTGGGACATCAAGAAAATCTCTTATTCAGGGAGATAATAATCTCTGTTAAAGACAGTAGGTGGATAGATGGATGAGCAAGAGCTCAAGGAACAATGACAGAATGAAGGCAGGAGTGCCAGGCTGTTATGGTAGCTCACCGGTGACCAAAATGATGTCAGTTAACTCAGTGACAGTGGTGTGGAGGCATCTTAGCAAAGAGGAAGTTTTAGAGATGTTAAAGGAACAATATGAAGGAAAAGAAAGAGCATATTTTCCTCAAATGTGGCTAGCAAAATGTGATTTTATTCATCAGCAGCAAGAAACAAAGGGAACCCAGTGCAGAAGTAACCTTTCATTACTTAGTTCATTTAAGGCAAGATCTCAAGTTTTTGTGCTAAAGAAATATTTTGTTACTGCTGTACTGGTAGCCAAAAATGTCTGACATCTGTATGACTAACATCTGCACGCCATCATGCACAGCAGATGGTGGGCTATAAAATGTCAAGAAGTTTTGGTAATGGAAAGATCAGCAGCAGACTGGAACACCAACCAGAACTATTTATAGAGGGAGAGATTTAATTCTCTTTGAGAAGCACAGCACAGCACAAGTGATTGAGAGACTGAGAGATTGACTTATGAGGAGATAGTGAAGGAAGTAGAGATGTTAAGCTTGGGCAAATGAGAAGCCACCCGGCCGCGTTATGAAGAATCGGAGAGCAGGAGATTTTTTTTGCTGGGAAGGCTAGGGTGATGGGATCACTGGAAAAAGGCAAGTCTAAGGCGAGTCTTTTGAACCTAAGGAGGAGACGTATTAAAACTTCACAAGTAACTCCCCAAGGGACATGGCAAGAGCTCATGGTGCCCAAATCACTTAAATCTGAGCTGGGCAGAGCACTAGGGATATCTTGTTGGCAGGGGAATAAGTCCTAGATGACTGTATTGGTCTTCTGCATCTGCTCCATCTCATTCTGTCATTCCAGTCCTGGAGAGCATTGGATACATACACACATCCTGTGCAGAAAGGAGGAAACTAGGAAGCACCCGCCTGAGCTTTAGGTGTAACTTGACCCTATGTAAACAGGAGCCTGCTGACCCTGCAGAATAGGCCCAGCTCTCGATGAGGAAGCTGGGCTCTGCAAGGCTCACACATCATCAGCAAAATGTGAGCTAAATGGTAAAGGCATGGCTGAATTGTTTTTCTCTCTCATATCTGCCAATTCTAATGCCACCAGTGCAGTTATGCAGCTGTAACTGAAGGCAGACTGGGGAGGCAAGTGGCAGTGCAGTTGTAATTTGGAAATAAACCTCGGCTGACAGCCCAGGTCAAGTTGAGGTGGGAGATGGGATACCAGCTTGATTCCCAGAGCTCCCAGCAGTGTGGCAAGCTAACTCCTCGCTTTTATTTTTTAAACTGTTAAGGTTCAATGAGCTGATCTGAAATATTAATAGACATAGCACCTCCCTGTATAATTTTTAGAAAATCAGCTACATGACAGGCTTTATGGGAAGGAAGTGAAAAAATCATCTGCTTGACATTAGAACTGTGCCTGGCAGATGTTCCAAGTCACAGCCATATTGCGTATGAAAATAGCCCTAACTTTGCCACTGTCCCTGATTTCGGTGGATTAGCTTGGTGTGAATGAGTGTGTCACTACACTTGCAGGAGCAGCATGTAGGGCTGTTGTAGAGAAAGAAAACTGATGATTTCCATGCATTGGTTCTTTCAGTCTATTCACATATAAGTTAAACAAGCTTAAAAGAGATAGAAGCTGGTACCCAACCAAGCTTGTTTTAGTGACTATGTAGACAAAAATAGGTTTTCCAGGGAGCTGCGCAGTAACACAGCAGCCTTATGATTTCCCATTAAACTATACCATAAGTGTTTTGCAACGCCATCTAGTGACTCATATGTATGCCTCTGACGCATTCAAATCGCTTTTGTCTGATTTTTTTCACTGAATTGAAAAGCCAGTGGTTTTGCAAGGAAAGTAAATGTTTGCATTTAACAGCAGTGACAGTTAGACCAACAGATATGAGAAGGGCATGAGGTCCATAGGATCTCAGCTGTTAGTTTATTCTAGATGAAAATTGCCCACTGAAGCAATAACCTTTTCCCTGGCAGTACTGAAGTTGAGTTGTCACTCCCAGTCCTACTCCAGCTTCAGGTCTCGGTATGAGGACTCATGAGATGCAAATGTCCCTCTGCCTTTAACATCAATAAAAAACCACTTCCATTTATGTTTCATGGAAAAATAGCCCCCAAGTAAACATAGTATGTAAATTATACTGGTGCTCTTCTTTCAGAGTGAATTAAAATACCCTTCCCTTAATCAGAGGCCTGTTAAAATGGAAGCCTTACTGAGAAGTTACTGATGAGTTCCCCATTTGATAAGCCTGCTATGTAGCAAGCTTCCAAGATTTATAAATCTGTGACAAATGAGAAGGGTAAAGAATGGTACAGGTCACAGAAAAGCCCATAACCGCCTTCTATAATCTTTAACTCTCTAGAAAGTCACAAATAATTTTTCCCCCATGCTTTTTCAAACTTTAATATTTTGGAAAGTGTTGAATTTTTCCAGATTTTTTTGCTATGGAACTAATACTATTTTCCTCTACTTAAAAAAAAAATAATGAAAACCTTATGTTTGAAAAATGTAATAATTCTGAGGAATGGTGAAGCCCTTAGTATTGTGCTGCAAGCTTGTAACTTAATTCTCACCCTTTCTAATCACCATTCTAACTCTTTCTGCATTTGCCATTGTAGGACAGTTAGTAACACGAAGTTACTTTGCATCTACTGTATTCTTCCCATCTCGTCCCTTTTGAAGGGTTCTGGCCATTTCACAGCACAGACATTTGGTGTTGTGGTTTTTGCATTGAAGAGAAAGTTTTGGAACAATCCCTTAATCTGAAACAGACTCTTCCCTCATCCCCCTCTCTAGCTGACCGTACAGCTGGAGGACTGTGTGATTAGGGGATACGCTTTTCTTTCAGCAGCACCCAGCAAAAGCCAAATTTACTCATAGGGAGAAAATGGTACTTAAAAACTTTCCACTCCATGTGTACGGGGGGAAAAAACGAACACATTCAGATCAGGGGAATTCTCCATCACCTGTGCTAAATACTGGGTGCCCTTTAGAAGGCAGCCTGTAGTTTGACCAGAAGCTTCATAAAGGTTGAATGCAGAGATAACTAGAAACCCTGTTTGTGCTGTAAACCTTGTTTAGTTGTAAAATCTCTGACCACTGATCCACTTCTGTAGAAGGTAAGTTCCCTTCCTGTTATTCAAGGAAGCAGGTGGAATAACACACTATCTAGCAGATCAGAAATACATGTGGCCAAGTATTGCTGAGTGTTTTTATTAGAATCAAGTGGGACAATGCAGAATAATGCCATGGTGCCTTCATTTAGTACATTCGCTGACCCATCTGAGGCCAGTGTTTATATGTGGATCAGTACAGATGCATATAAATACAACCCTCAGTCCCCGTAGCACCATTCGCAAAGGAGCTGTTATGGCAATACAAGTTTTTTTATCCTCTTTCATATGTTGTGATCTATCTTAAGGATAATGTTGTTTATGTCTGTTATTTCCTATTTGAGATCCTAGAACCAAAAGCTGACATTTAGCGGTATGCAAGCATCTGCAAGGCACTTTTGAAATTCAGCCTATGCCTCATGACAGCCTTTATGTCAGCCACAGCTTGCAAATACAGAAACAAAGGTGTAGGAAATTTTAGTGGCTTGATCTGTCACTCTTTCTGTTGGGAATAGACGTCAAGAACGTCAGTTTCCCTTCCCTTTCTGTCTGCACAGGACATGGACTCAGATGTGCTGTTCCTGAAAGCAGGTTTATCTCTTACCAGCTCTTCTAGTCCTTGAAACAATGGATGATGCAGAAAGGAGAAAAAGTACATGAACAAGCATTTGGAGGGTCATCCAGTCTTGTGTATTACCTTGAAAAGCTTCCTAAGGATGTGACGCAAGTTCTGTTACTTTAATTGTAAAATGCATGGTGTATAAATGCCCATAATGTAATAGAATCATAGAATAGTTGGGGTTGGAAAGGGCCATAAGATCATCTAGTTCCAGCCCCCCTGCCATGGGCAGGGACAGCTCCCACTAAACCATGTCACCCAAGGCTCTGTCCAACCTGGCCTTGAACACCGCCAGGGATGGAGCAGTCACAGCTTCCCTGGGCAACCCATTACAGTAAAGAACTTCTTCCTTCTATCCAATCTAAACTTCCCTTGTTGAAGTTTTAACCCATTACCCCTTGTCCTGTCACTACAGTCCCTAATGAAGAGTCCCTCCCCAGCATCCTTACAAGCCCCCTTCACATACTGTTCAGATGTCATGTTAAAAGCAGCTGCTTTTAGGACGCTGCATGTTTTGAACCCTGGAATGTGTGATTCATTTTTTAACTTTTTTTTTTTTTTTTTCTGCTACTTGTGGGCCTCTCATCACCTCATCTGTGCCCTTCCTGTCCTTAACCACAAGAGAGAGGGTTCCCATTCATGCAGTTTTTCCGTTCCATAAAATGCTACAGTGTTAGCTGTGGGTTTGTCTGTTGAAAAACCCAAAAGTGTCCTGCTCCCAGTTACTGAGCATGTTGCATGGATAGCAATGACTACACAGCCCTAATGTCAGGGAAGGTTTTTTAGAGTTTAATAAGCCTGGCAGGCAGCTATGCACAGAAAAGAAAACCCAAAAAGAATGAAGATCCAAGATCATACTAGGAAAGCAGTGGGGAGAGCAGAATGCAGGCTTCAAAGCTAGGTGACAACTTCTAGGCTCTCACCCAGTCAAAGCAGACTGAAAGCTGGGCCTCGCCTACTGCAGCATGAACACACAACTAGCAGTTGGTGGCAGGATGGAGGATACAAATTGCAACTCACCGCTAAGCCTTCTGGGCACCTTCTCTTCTACCTTGGCCATGGCTAGGAAGGTTTTCCTCTCCCTCAGGCTTTAAAGGTAGCTCTGTATGTTCTAACTCTCCACACATGCCACTGTTTCTGAATGTGTCGGCAGCGCTCCCTTTCTTCCATGGGATATGACTCCTTACTCCCTCCCTCTCTCCCCCTTTCCTAGCTGGGAAGATGGAATTTAAGCTTGCTTATGAATGACTGCGTTGCTGCTTCTTGCCCATTTCAGTTCCACTTCTGCAGTGGTCACATCTTAAACGGATGCCTGTAGCACCCACTGTCAGCATGACATTGTCTGAGATGGCAGTGACAGTTCCAGACATGAGAAAGCTGACCCTCCAAGTGCAGAGTTTGAGTCCCAGCTGTTAGCAAATTAGAAGAGATGTGGAAGAGGAGAAGGAGCATGTTGGAGAGCTGGCATAAGCAATTAACTTCAGAAAGAGCTTGTATTTGTTTGGACCAGGTCTGCAAACTGCAGAAATGCCTTGGGTATGTGTGATTCATTCATTTACTGTGCAGGAAACATTATTAAAAATGTTTGACTGGTAAAACTGGAAATCTAGTGCTTTTTGGAAAGCCAGGCCCCTTATGATGGCATTTGTAATCAAGTATCCAAAGCAGCTAGTAATTCATGGCATTCTTTCTTACATAAAACACAGTCCTCTTTCTTCAGTCAAATGCAGACTCTCAAAAATCATACTAGAGATACAGGATCATCTTAGGGGTAAAAGCATCCATACTGAATCACACCTTGGAGTCTGCATTGCTGCTTGTGGAGGCTATATAGATCAAGAGGAGGATTAGGGTCAGGGGTGAGGACAAGGACTCCGTACTGCACTATGTGAATTCCAGATGTAAGTGGAAGTGTTGTGCCCACAGCCTTCCTCTTGAGCTCAAACATCCCAGGTGTCATCCTACAGAGCAGGCATAGCGTGCTGCATTGCCAGTGTCCTCTGTACAGCAGCAACATTTTGTGTTTTCCTTGGTTTCTGGACATTGTGCAGACAGTTGTGCAAGAGAATGCTTTCCCCAAGGGAATGCTGTGATATATGTAAGATGCTGGGAACAGTGCTGGCAATGTCTATGGAGCTCTGTGGCCTCAGATGAGAGAGGAGAGAATCAGAACAGGAAGAAGAAATTTGTAGGTGCATTATGTTACAATATGCAGCCTTGGTGGCCACAGATAGCTCTTCAGAGATAGCAATTCTCTAATTAAATGCAGGGTGGTTTGAGGAACATGTGGTTCCAGCTTATTTAAAAGGCTGGGAGAGAACAAAGCTAAAAATAATAATGAAAAAACCTGCCCCAAATGTAAACATTAGCAGAACCGTTGAGGGGAGGCAGCAAAAATGTAGTAGCTACTTGTGATCAGCCACTGCACAGGTTCAAGCTGCAGGAAGCAGGTGTTGAAGGAGGAAATGGAAATCCTGCAAGGGATAGCTCTACATCTCTTGAAACTGGCAGAGTTCAACAGCAGTCTGCAAGCAGTGAAGTAAAATCAGTGAGGACCTTCACTGAGTCAGCACTGGATCTGTGGCATAATCCATTACTGATGATGGGAGATACAGCTACTTGATTTACCAGGAGCAAAAAAGTGAAATACCTCTGTGGCGTTTTCACTGGATTCAGGCTGCATTCATTGGACTATTTGCAGATGACAGTGAGAACAAATGCCTGCAGCCATCATCCACCTCTAGTGCTCTTCCTGTGTCAGTCAACCCAGGTGCTAGAGGGATTCCCAAGCATTCATAAGGCTTAGTATTTATGAAGAGATTGCAAGAGGCAGATGGGAAGGCTACAGAATGCTGATAACTAATAATCCAAGAAGATTCTGTGGCTCCTTTTTGAAGGAATATTTTGAGAGCTTTTTCTCTTTGGAGGAGCCACTGAAGATGCATAGTAACAGCCCAAATCTCCTAATTTGGGACAGTATCAACATCTTGAGTGATGCAAGTGAGAATGAGAAAGAAGAAAGTGGCTTCTTGTTTACTTTGTGTTCTGTTCAATTGAACTGGCCAGCTGAAAAAACTTAGACATATCTGAGAACCTTTTTTAGTCTACTTGTTCTTTTTTAGGACAAGAGTGAATTGTGGAGGAAACTGAACCATCTGTTAAATCACGACATCTGATAGAAAATCCAGCCTTTCTCTTGGTTTACTACCTGTGTAAAGAGTTTATTTATATGAGATTGCTTTGTGAACTACTTCAGCAGGCCAAGCCAAGCTGGTCTTCCAGCACCATGAATTTACACCCTTGCTGTGGCTTCCTGCCAGCATCCTCTCCATTGAACTATATTTACATTAGCACTGTAAAACATTACTTCATTCAAGTGTCTGAAGTGAAGCACTCACTCACTTCATGCACTTAGTTCTTGATTGTTGCCAGCTGCTGAGAAATTAGCTGATTGCCTTTCCCAGCTGGGCCTCGCCATTATGAATATAATGAGAATTAAAGCCACTGATTCACTGGGGCTGTATAGGTTCAATGTTGGTTTTAGATGTCTGTAGCTGGTATAAATGCAAAATACTGGATAATTAATTTCTTCAGCTAAGGTTAGAAGATAAATCCTTTGTATGAACAATAAATATCTACAGCAAGCATTGCCTTTGGCATCAGATCTTGGCATCCTTGAATCTATATACAGGTAAATGATCTGGATGATGGTTCACTGCATTTCAGTCTGTTGTTTTAGTTCTGTAACTTTTAAAGCTGCCTACAAAGTGGAAGTATTTTCATTTTGTGAAAGCAGAAATGGATGGAGAGAGGCAGATCATATTGTCTAACCTGGTATAGATCTTCATGTGAAGCTTTTCTAGTGTGCTGAATCAATGGGATGGTCCCAAGGTCTTTAACTGACAGAACTATGACAACTTCTATAGGAATGAAAGATAAAGAGGTTTGACTTTTAGTGTGCTCTAGTGCTCAGGCTGTGTTCTGAATAAACACTTTAGAATGGAGTCAAAGTCATATGTTCTTCTATATGTTTCAAAAGGGCTTGCTGAATGGCAAGCTTTGCTCGGTTTATTTCAAGAGAAAGTTTGGATAAGGATTATTCATTCTTGAATTTCACTGAACATATTTAAATTACTGTGATTGCCCTGTGCTGCACCATATTCCCAAAGGCACAGAGGCTTTGCTACCTCACAAGAATGCAAAACCATCTGGTCTTATGACCAGTACTGGCTGAGTGATAACAGCTGATGAGTAGAATGTGTTTTAATTTGTATTTACAAGTAAAGTACATAACCTGGAAGTTAAAAACTCAACACTTTATGCTTGTAACACTAAGAAATATGTGACAGCTAATTTAAGGAGAATGAGTGTTAAATAGTTTGGAAATGAAATTTCTCATAGAAGTGTCCCTGGTTTTGGAACACTAAATTATCTCAGTGTTAACATTCAGACAGGGGTATCTTTTTCCCATAGCGAACAATTTCTGGTTTAAAGCTCAGATCTAGGTGTCAACAGATTGCACTACACACTCTGGTTCAGTGGCCCTTGCTTTGAAAAGGACAATAGCACTTACCATGCAATGTCAGGGCTGTGTGAAGTGCCTTAAAATGCTTGGATACAAGGTTTGAAGGAGCTACTAAGTATTGCTGTCTCTTGTAGTAGTACTATTTCAATCTTATTCTTTCATCATTCTTGATTTGCTCAGATTTTATCTTCAGGCTATGGAAACCACAAGCAGAGAATAAGGAAATGTTTTCATGGCCTTGTGGGAGGTAAGCAAAGGAGGTGTGTTGGAGGGCTGTAATGATAGCCAGCAATGACAATGGCACTGCCTTCTTCTCTAGGGGCAAAAAACCCCCTGAACAAACAAAAGGAAGTTTCTCAGTTACTGCTGTGGTATCTACCAGTGGAGCGCTGAGTTTTATCAGGGCCTCTGTACACCACCTCCAGGGTTTGAAAGAAAAATTAAGTTAAATCAATGAAAACCTATTGTTTTATATTTGCTGTATGGATACTTGCATCTTCACAGGAAGAAACCATTTCTGCAAACCAAAACCACTGGACAGCTGCAGTTCTTCCCAGAGGTACCTCACTGGAGACAAAGCTCGCCTCTCCCTTTTGGGTGTATAGGCAGCTGCTGCTCTCTCCTATTCAAACAGCTTCCCAGTGCTGGGAGCCTGTTTGAAGGTGACTACATTACTGAAGCAGATCTCTCTCTCTGCATCTTGAACATACCAGCTCTGACTCTTTCCTACACCCTGGCAGAAAATACACCCTGCCTTCCCTGTTACCTGATACAGTGCTGGAGGGATTCTCTTGAGGAAAGTGCAGGTGACACCAGTAGAGATGCATTTAAATATGCCTGGGAACTTAGCCTTATTTCTAATGAAGAATATATTGACTTCTTTTTTTCTACTGGGTCATGGCTGGTCAGCAAACTTTAAAGAAGCTGGGAGTTCGTTTTGGATCTGTCAAAGAATGTGAGCACTTCTATTTATTTGTTCTCCCCTCCCTCTCCTTTGGTGTAGATTAGAAGTAAAAGTCTCCAGAGAGTAGATTCCTCATTAAGATTTCTGATACCTTCTGGTATGCAGAGGCTGGGATTACTACATGGAAGGCATCCTGCTATTTTTGTCTCTAGTCCAGTCCCTTTGAAGGGACCCTGGAACACTTTACAATCATGCAGATTTATGAGCACTAAGCAGTCTGCCAGAGCCTTTCTGACATACTCCTGCAAACTAATTATGGGAAACTGCCCCAGGCCTGTGTCATTAAAAACACGTTCTTAGCATTTCATGAATAAAGCTTAGTTTCCTCCTTCTGTTTCTATAGGATATGATCTGTTTCCTGACAGATGTTTATCCTAAAACATCAAGTGATCGTTTCTGAGGAAAGTAAGCAAATAAAAGGAAAGCATGTCACCTAGAATGAGTCAATGCGAATCCCGAACTCCCAGTGTGATCTGAACTCTGGCAATACCCAAGGATATTGCCTTTTAAGATTTTTAGTTTATTTAAATTCATTGTAATTGGAGATTGGACACTTTGAGTTCTGTAGTTTGTCACCAAGCTTTCCTTTAAACACTGTCTTAGCATGGCTTTTGACCAAAAGCCATTACCCACCTACTGGCTATTTGGGCACCTGAACTGCTTGCGCCTTGCTGGCTCTTAGATGCTGCAACAAGGGGTGCCAGGAAAGGCAGACAGATATAGAACAAATGAGAGCCGCTGTTGGCAGAAGCGAAGCACTGGCTCACGTAGGCAGATAAACACAACGTGTTTTGGCTGACTGAATTGCATGTGATTGCATCCCAGAGCCCTGGAGAGAAGGGTGGGCTGTGTGTGCATGGTCCATGTGTGCTCAGGCTGACTCAGAGGTTATGAATGCAGATGTAGATGTTCTCAACTTGCAGATCATAAAAAATGCCCATGAAAACACTTGTTCCCCAGCTAGGCAAGGAGCATGGGGACTGGGTGGTATAGGGAGACCAAATTCAGTTCATAGTCTTATAGCCCATTCCTATGGTGTGAGGCTGGGGCACCTTCTGGCTCAGACAGGTGGTGATGTTACCACCATTCACCTGCTTATCTCAAGCCTGCTGAGCTGCCAGAACTGTGTGTGCATCAGACTGCCTAACCTGTTAATTACTGTATTATAGCTCTAGCCTCAGTGAAAGGCCTGTTGTATGTTGAGTCGTTAACCTGAACTGTAAATTGGACTTGCATTTGGTCAGCGAGCAGGGTACATGATGGAACTTCAGTTGTGTCTGGATGGTATCAGCCGGGGCTCTAATTCCTTTTAGGACCTGATCTCCTGTGTGTATTTTAGGTGTAATGTGTATATTCATAGTGCTCATGCAGATCTTGGTTTTTTTTAAAGAAGCTTCAAATCCCAGGGTGGTTTTCTTCCCAAGGCTTTCAGTTTATCTGTAGGTCAAACACCAGATGACCTGCTATAGCACAAGGCTTTGAGCTGGTCCTGGAAATTCTACAGCTATCTTCCTGCTAGAAGGTTTTGAGCTGCCAGGTAAAATGCACTGGGAAAAATAATATGCAAGAAGGATGTTCATATTTTCCATCTGTAAATGCTTAAGACCAAGATTCCAGAAGACCAGACATACTGTGATGGTATTATTACTTAAGTTCTGATTTAAATTAATCCCTGCCCCTCTTCTCTTTTAAAGTCTCTTACAAGGGATCTATGCTAACAGTGGAGGCTGGGCCGCAACAGGATGCTTACCGTGCAGGCTTCTGTTGCACAGATAATTGCACACCACCCCCTCACCCCAAATGATAGGTCTGAAATTCTCACACAGTAAGATCAAAGCAGTGTCACATATGCACAGAAGAGGAAACACTGAGGAGTCTCCTGTGGGGTGAAGATTTCAGGGGGCAGAAGGCCTCTTACAAATGCTGCTGGAGATGGCAGGAGCTGCAGAGAGGAGTCAGTGAGAAAAAAAAGCTGTTGAGAGATAAGGTGAAGGGACATTCAGGGAAGTGCTAATACATGTCTAGAGAAACTGAGGTGGGCTTAGAGAAGAGTCACAGGGCTCTCTGCCCCCCATTTCATCCCATGAAGTGGTGTGCAGTACAGGAGAGCCCCTTGCTAATATGGAGGGTGGTTATCTGATTTCCTTTGGCTAAAGCTTAGGCTCTTGACTTGATATTTTCCTACTCACTCTTGGCACTGGTATAAATGATTAAAGAATTAAGGGAGCAGAGAATCAGGCTGTGAGCTCCTGGGAGTATCGGGGAAGCAGTGAACTAATCTCTAGTTTGAAGTGGGTGAGGCCATAATTGAGGTGTACAAGGTGAGGAGTGATGTGGCCAAGTAAAGAATTGGTGGAACTAGCTATCTGTGCATTTGGCTTTTCTGGCTGTTTTTCCATCTCTCAGCAGCATAGTTTGTATCTGAGCCTTTTCCAGACAATCCTAGCTTTCCCCTTCCTTGTTTCTCATAGTAAAGGCTGAATAAAATCAAGTAATAAACAGACTGTCTCAGACTTTGCTTTAGGACTTAGAAGAAAAACACTGTCTCCTTTCTCCCCTCCTCTTTCCCCAATTTCTGACTTTTCCAGCTTGTTCTGTGAAAGATTTCTTTCTGTGAAAGAACCCTAACTGTAACGAGGTTTTGCTCCTGGAAACCGATGCTGATAGATGCCCCAGCAAGGGACTCAGTGAATTCCCATGGCAGAATGAGGAAGAGCTGGGTGCATCCCTGTGTTTTTTCTGGAAGGGGAATATCAGAGAGAAGTAGGCTAATTCTGTAGCTGAGGTCCACCACTTTGTGAGACTGGTAAACAAAACACTCAGCTTGGAGACCAGAAGAAAAAGGGGTTTTGATGGGCTTTGGACTGGCTGATAAACATGGCACAGGAGCTCTGTTCTGCAAGAAGCCTTTCTGATTCACCCTACTCTCCAAACCAGTCAACTGCAAGTAAACATAAATCAAACCAGGCTTAAACCAGATGTAGCTGAAAAGCTTCACAGGGAGCATCCTCAATGGACCTAAAAGATGGCATGACAAAGGAAGGGTTTCTGTTTGTTTTTCTGTTACAAAGTCGTGTGGTACAACAGTACTGCCTCCTGTTCCAGAGTCAGTGCAGCAGACACCAGCTTGGAGAGCTTCTCAACCATGTTTCTTTGTGCATGATGGGTATGCTTTTTTGCTATGCACTTTGCTTTACAGGGGGAGGGTGTGCCAGTGATTTGGTATCATTATGCTGCTTCAGCATCAGACAAAAGCATTTAAGTGCCACTAAAGCTTATAAGCCACAGGCTCCTTCACTCCAGCTTGTCCACTGACAGGCCACTGACTGCTTTCCAGAGACAGGGAAAGAGCTGTCTCACTAATGATTTCTTTGTAAAAGCATGAGTCAATGAAACCATCACTGCTGCAGCCTCTTCCGTCTACTTCCATTCCAGAAGAAAACAAAGGCAGAAAAAAACATATTTAGTCTCACCTAATCAATCTTTGGCAGTATGAAATAACTCCTAGTACTCTGTTGGTGCTATTTGTATTACTTCTTACAGTACAAATGCTCTCCCTTCTTTGTAAGTCTATTCCACAACCTCTCTATTGGATGTATTGCACTGTCAGTAAGATGTAGATGAACATGAAAGAGGCACTGTTGGAGCACAAGAATGATAAAGAGGCTTAGAAAACTTGAACTGTGAATAAAGGCTGAGAGAATCAGTTTTGTTTAGTCTAGGAAAGAGAAAATGGCAGGAGCAGAGGTGGGAAACATGATGGCCTTCAGGCATTTCTAAGGGTGTTACAGACAGGACAAAAATCAATTCTGCAGGTCAAGATGGGGTAAGGCAAGAAGATAATAACCTATATATATAACCCTATATATATATATATATATATATAGGGTTATATATATAACCTTATGTTCCACAGCAGAGATTTGTGCTAGATCTTTAATAAAGGAAGATAAGAATCCAAAACTCTTTCCAGCTTTAAAGGTAGCTGAGCAGTGGTTGCCCAGGGACTTGCAGAATTATTGCTCTTAGGAGGTTCATGAGAGGGCTGGGCTGTTGAAAACTGGAGGAACAGGATCTCAAAATTTCACTGCGTTTCCACAGTCACCTCTGTGTATCACCACCAATACAAATTCTGTTTAGTCTTTACTAGTTTCTGCTGCTTGCAAGCATCTGTCTGTTCATCTTCTCCAACTCCCACCTCTCCCTCCCCCAGATTTAAGTGGCTTAGTGTATCATCCCCTTGAGCCATTCAGATCAAAACATTTGATGATTGTAGACCCGAAGATCCTGTTTTATATGACTTTATATTACAGCAAATTTGAACATGTTTTGGTTTTGTGGGGGTTTTTTGGGGTTTTTTTTGGTTGGTTGGTTGGTTGTTCGGGGTTTTTTTTGTTTTTTTGGGGTTTTTTTTTGTGTGTATGTGTTTTTGTTTTTTTTTTCTAGAGGAGAAAAGCTCAGCATTTAACTCTGGTTTTGTATGGCATCCATCATAGCAAGGTTCTTTTCCATCACTAGAACCCCAAAGGATGCTACAGGAGAAATAGTACATACGATAATAATAATATTAATAATAATAGTCGCTCTTCCACAAATAATTCAGTTCTATCTGTGGCTGCAGTTAAGCATTAAAGCAAGACTGGGATGTTTGGCATGTTGAGCTGGGTGAAATACTACCTTTAATCTAGGAAAGAGCAACCTCAATATGAAAGATACAGAGTGTTTCAGTTGAAGGGGCCGTAGCTGGTTAACTAATGCTACACAAGGAACACATCTGATGTTTTACAAGTGTTCAGCAGAAAGCAGCAAGTCACCATAAAGATCTCATAATTTGGAAGAATACACTGTGCTATATTTTAAGTTTTGTGTCTTTGAACTAGTATAGCCTGTTTTGAAAGGAATTGACCGAAGACATGTAGTGCAACCAGGCCTCGTGTGTCAGCTAACCTACATTAGCTGCCCTGTGAGACAGGACCAGCACTCTGTAAAACTGCGTGAGATCAGCCCCCAACCCTGAAACAGGCTGGAGTCAAAAGGAGCAGAAATGAGGTTTATATCCTGTGTCCTGTTTTACTACTCTGTCTTTGAGCAAGCCATGATCATCCTGCACTTGACTTTCCAGAGGCGTTACTGTGCCTAATGAGGAAGAAGGGCTGAGTCTGTTCTCTGTTTGTATGGGAGGAGCACATGCTGCTCCAGCTGTGACATCCAGATTTACAGCCCACACATCATCATGCAACACAGCAGAAAATGCAGCCAAGGTTTCCTGTGGGCAAGTTGGCAGCCCTCAGGACCCCCTTCCAGGACCTCCTTGCTCCCTGCCTGCAGCCAGCCCATGGCCCACTGGCAGCTCCCCACTCCTTGGACTGGGGCCGTGATCCTCCCAGTGTCCTGTGCACTGCCTATCCTGGGCTTGCAGCTCCTGTGAGAGCTCTACCCCAGCAGGCACTGGGACTGTCCTTTCAAAGGAGCAATGCCTACCTGGGAGGTGTGTGCTGAGTTCTGGAAAAACCTTCATGTTCAAAAGAACAATATTCTCAAGCTGAGGCAATTCAGAAGTTAAGGGTTATTTCTGAGAGTTGAATTGTGGCAGTTTAGAGAGCACAGAGACTCAGCCAGTCCATACTCCAGTGTTATGTCCATCCTGTTACAACCACATTGTGCCATCTCTGGGAGGCTGTGGGCAAACGCAGCAGCTCAGCTCTACTCCTGACTCTGCTGGCCACCACACTGCCCTCCCTGCTGCAAGGGGAAGGACCTCTAGGCACCACCTTCATCCCTAGCACAGGATAAAGTTAGTGTAAGCCTTCATCTCATTCAACTTCTGCCAGAGGTAGCGGTAGAAGATGCAAAGAAGATGAGGGAAATGTCAGCCCCCACACCTTAGTGTACATAGGCATTATATGGAGGTCATGGAGAGTCTGGACCACTGACCTACACAGAGATTTTCATGGGGGAGCATCTGGCACCTAGTGATGGCTGTTCCACTTGGCTTGAACTGCTTCTGCCCAAGTTATGCCATTTTGTAAGTACAATTGTCAAGATTTGGTGGAGTGTTTGGTTTTGAGGCTAACATGTAGAAAATGTTGAGAAGGTGTCTTTTAATAGTTAAGCCCTTTTTAACACATTTCATCCTGCACATATGGACTGTCTTTTCTTTGTTTTCCAGAGTCCCCTAGAGTATAAGCCCTTCTGTGATGCTTCCTTCTCTACTTAGAGTTTCCCCCACCATTGAAGTACTTACCAGCTGTCATGCAAGTATGTTGTTTTCAGTCTTTGCAGTCAGTGAGGCAATAAGTAGAAACTGAGATTTAAATTAGCCTGTAGGATATTGATGACATTTTCCCCTGCTGTATTTTAGACAATGCTGTCTCAAGCTATCTTGCTTCTGTGCAAAGTTATCGCAGACAAGGCAAGCTTTGATCTTTCCAAAACTGCAGAAGTGTATGTCTGCTGTAATGTGATGTCTCTCCTTTTATTGCTGAGCCTGGAACGCAATAACATCTTATAGAAGGCTTTAGAGTTTAGACTGCAGTCCATTTATTTATTTTGCTGGAGCACTGTCCCATAAGGAAAATCCTAGGCTGGGTTTAAAGAGCCAGACAATGGAGCAGCCGTCAGGTTTAGATGTTGCTTTTGAAACAATACCCTAATGCTACATCACTTTGCTCTGCTGGGTTCTGCTTCTACTTGTCAATGGCAGAAATCACAAGATCAGAATTAGTGAAAGAGCTTCAGTGATGTTTAGTGCAAAGCATGTTGAAAATGAAAACGCTGACTCGACTGCTGAAAAAGCAGATCTCTGGTTCCTAGGTCTCTTCTTGACCAATAGATAGAGGCATTACCTCACACTCAGTGTGGAGTCAGGCAATGGATTGTGTCTCAGATTTTTTTGCAAGAAAAAAGTAATGTTACACTTTGGGTAAATATTAATGGTGCCAAATATATGTAAAAAATTTAGACAATTGATTAACACTGAACAGGGCTTGGGACTCCCAGCATTTATAAAAAACCAAAAAGAGACATGTCTAATCTTACTGTCAGTGAAAATAACCTTTAAACATTTTCAGAGTCTGTAGGTAGCCCAAAATAACAACTTAATGAATGGCTTTTCTGTATTTATACCTGAAGGATTTTCAGTGATAAAATGAAAAAAGAACAGCAATTTTTAAATGTTGAAAAAATGATTTTTGAAAAAGATTTGTTAGTGAAAAATTTTCATACTGCTTTTTTTGCTCCATTTGTCAATCTCTTCCCTCTGCCTCCTGCTCCTGTTTTTACATACATAAAAGTGGCAAATATAAACAGATAAAAGCAGCTGCATATTGCAAAGAGGTTTTGGATGAATAACCTTTTAATTTATTAAAAAAATATGGAAACTGTGATTCAAATTGGCATACAAAACCCCTAAAAGTATTGGAAAGAGAACGCTTGAAATTTATTCTCATTAGCTTGCTTAAAGCAATTTAGATAATAGTTTTGTTGATGGTTTCCCTGTAATATCATGCAGTTCTTATGGATTGCTTAATGTCTTAAACATGTTAAAGGTCTTGGCTTTTAAGTGTCTCTGTAAAACTTTCCAAATCTCGCTTGTTCTCTTAAAATCAATAACTTCTACAATGTAATAATGTGTGAGGATTTTAAAAAGTGAAGTTGCATGTGCATGTATCTGTATATATCTATTCAAGATAGATACTAAGATACTAGAGCAAAGGAGATTCTGCATTATTTATTACTTGCAGTAATTACTCTATTAACAGCGTTAGTACTTTTCGGTATTTGTGAACTACTTGAGATTTCTGTAACATCAGATTGCTGCAAAACCTGGGAATCTCACCATGAAAATTAGGGCTTGTTTGACATGGATTACATGTGTTTTTGCTAGTAACTACAGGAACAACACATTTGGTAAGCTGGCATTTGATATGCCTACAAGTATGACAGGTCAGGCAGGGTTATAGGAAGTACTGGGAGCAGCTCTTTCAGCCAAGCTTGCTTTTTAGAGGACCAAGCAGCAATAACAAACCAAACTATAAGTCTAAACCAGAACAGCCAAGATTGCATGACCCTGATTGCTTAAGTCTTTCTTACTGGTTGCCGCTTTTGGTTTAAGCTCTGTGTTTGTTATGAATGTGTATGAAGTTTCTGAGCTCTTGCTCTGAATATGGAGGCATACATTGCTTATGTGTGAGCTGAGATCCATTTAAAGCTTATTTTGTGCACAGGGATATTCTATCAGATAAACTGTGAAATGCCAGGTGATGACAGAACTGAAAACATAACGCACATGCTCAGGGAATAGTCAAAGGCTGTAGATCCAGCTGGAGGGCTTGAATGACTAACTTCTGAATGATTAACTGTGCGACCTTTGAAAAGCCTGTACTGCAGGAGCCTCCTATCTTCAAGATTTTTGTGAGATACTAAGAGTGTAGGTCTATGTGCTCTTTTTATAGACTAATTCAAAGCCTGTAAACCTTACCTTGGAGGTAGAGATGTAAGAAGCTTAATCTATTCATTTTAGCAAAGAGAAGGTGAAGAGGTGGCTTGGTCAGAGCCCACAAGACTTTAGTGTGATAGAAGGTTTCTGGGAACAAGGCACCCTTTTATGCAGTAGAGAGAGGCATAACAAACCCTGTGTCTGGAAGCTGTAACTCAGTTTATACAGATGGGAACTGAGGTGCAAAATCATGGGCTTGAGGCAGGAATCATTGGCAGAAATTCTATGCCTGGTGTTACACTGCAGATCAGACTAGGTCATCACAACCAGCACTCTTGGCTTTGAAATCTGTGTGCCTGTGATTAACGTGATTCCCACATTATATGCACACATCAGCATTACATTTAGTCACTGAAATAAAGGGGGAATGCATCCAATTAGCTCTGGGCTTTCTGCCTAAAAAGGGGAAAATGAAGTGAGATTTTGTTTAAGGACAACCTTGATAACTCCAAAGAGTAGCATTGTGTTATTAGCGTATAGGCAGAGTGTACAGGATTTCAAGGTCCAGCACAAAAGACCCTGCAGAAAGAACTCTGTTCAGAGAGCTGCACAGAAGGAAGGCCTGTACCTACCCTACTGGGGCTTAGTTACAGTCCTAGAAAGCATAGGGCATGCTTAGATAAGCAAATCGGAGATAGGCAGGGCTGTACCTCTTTAGAAACAGCTGGTATTAGAACCCCTTATTTTGGTAGGATGTTTCGTAAACAGAAAGGAGAATATCCTCTTCTCTGAGGATGGTCTTGTTAAAAGGGGTGGTATGGATGACGGTGATGGGAGGGAACAGCATCTCTTCAGAGCAGGCCTAGTTTAAATGTTTTGGCTTGCTGAAAAACCCGTAAGTTCTTGTAAGAACTCAGAGTCACTTTCAAGTGTTCCTGACTCACAGGAAAAATTGCATCAAAATGCAATTTTAAAAGCTAAAAAAATATTTTCAAATGCAAAATGACCTGTCTTTGAAAAGGTAAGCAAGATACGCATTTTTTTTAAGACTGCACTCTCAAGATCTCATTAAAGTACTAAATGAAGATCAAAATGAAATGTTTTGGTGATTCAGATAGAAAATGTTTTAGTAACAATTATGGTGCATGAATACTGTTTGGTCCTTTGACAGCTTATTCAGATTGGAAATACTTTGAAGTTGTTCATGGGACAAGAAAGTCACTTCCTATACAGTCTTAATTCCTGCTGTCATGGGGTGCTAAGACATCTGTAGTTGTCACCCATGTGTATAGGTGAGTCCTTCCAGTACAATTGCTTTCTTTTTTTTGCTTTTCCATCTTGCCAGCAGTGTGCCCAGTTATCCCAGCCCAACACTTGTATTTGTTGAACATTTCCTGTCATCTGCCTACAAGGTCCTCATTTTAAGCAGAGTGCTAAGGCATGGATAATTGCAGTGATTCATTTAGGAGGTCAGGTGTTGCTGACTTCTCTTTCTCTTCTCTCTTGCACCCAAACCGAGCAACAAAATAGGCTCTTTCTGACTGTCATTTTAAAAGACCTCAGTTTTCTGTGTTAAGTTGTGTAACTTGGTCTTGGCTTTTCTCATTCTGTTTTCCAGGTGCCTTGAGGAGGAAGTATCATGTGGAATCATGCTTTTGATCTCCCCTAGGATGGTGGGTCTGTATTATGCAAATCTGAAATAACTGGTTTAAAGAGCCCTTTCGTTTTCATCTTGTTGCTATTGGCAGGGAAAAAAGTGTTCAAAAGCAAGAAAATTTGTTCCCATCTGATTTGAAAACTGAATAGCTCCCTGAGTTTTTTTTTCTTTTCTAAAAGTCTTTAATGTGGGACTGGTTTTTGAGGGCTTGTGATTATGCATGTAGTTTGCTTTCTGTCTAGCCACAGCAGTTTACCTCAGCTACAAAAGAGTCTTTCAGCACCTGACCCTATATTCAGGGCAAGATCTGCAACCTTTAATTGTTTAATTAGCTGGTGCTAGCTTTAAATTATTGATCAGTGCTCTCTTAGGTAAATAGGTTATTTCAGGAAGCATCCCTACCGAATGTTTTCATTCCAGATTAACTTCCCTTTTCTTTGCATCTTTACCATGATTTTTGAGGGTGATCAGCCCATCTACAAACACTTGCAAGTAGCCCTCATCTTACCAGCTATTGAAATAAAAGCCTCTACCTGAACCTGCTTATGCTGAGGCTGTTTGTGTCTCATGTGCTTTCTGCAGGGGAGGAGTGAGTGTGGTGGTGGTAAAAGGAAAAAAAGCCTTGTATCTTTTCATTGCTTCTTAGTTAGTTTGGCGGTGAGTGGTCAGTCCTTCCATCTGAAGCCTTGCATGTTCTCTTTTTCTTTGTGAAACTGTGGAGTCTGATAAAATCCTAACACGGCTATCAAGGTACTTTGCGTACAGAAATAAACAGCACACAGAATGAAAGCTGCTTGTTTTGACTTCCTCTGTCAGGAAAAAAATATTACAAGTGAAAGGCAGCACTTCTGAAGCTGAGTGAAAGGTATCCTTTTAAACATCAGCTAACTGGGGAAGGTGGCACTGGCAGAATTTGATGTTTTGGTTTGTGTGTTTGCAGGTTTTGAGATGATGAGAACAAAATTGTGCTACTGAGAAGTTTTCTTCTCTTAGTGACATCCAGCCACTCCTGCTACAGGAAGATGAATTAGTACTTGTTTGTTGCCTTCATCGGGCTATCAACTGATCTCTCTTAGTTTACTTCTGGTAGAATTTTCAGCATTTTTAATACCAGAACACTAGCAGCTAAAAAAGTAACAATAAATTGCCTCTACCCTTATCTTTTCTGTGAGGGGTAAACAAGAGTGAACATAAAGTACCCAATATCACTTTCACTAAGCCATGTTTTAGACTGTAGGCTGTTTTTAAAGCAAGCATTGCACTTGGCTCAAATGACAAAATACTGGCATTAAATGCTACTCAGGCAGAGCCAGTGTTAATATTTTCAATGGCTTAGGAAAAAAAAAGGAAAGAATGTAAACTAATTCTACTTCTGTTATGATGAAGTTCCTTCATATAACATCGGAGCAAAATCAAAGCTGTTTGAGGACTTAGGCAAAGTATAATTTTTCTGCTGTTTATTTGGGTGTGGAGGGAATGATTTCTAAAATGCTTATTGAGAATCAACTTCCTTTCCTCATCCCTGTTTGAAAGTTTCCAAAATAGGAGCATAAAGAAATCAGGTTGACTGCCATGGTCAACAGCAGACAACGCCAATGAATATATGTACTGTTGGTTAGTGAAATTAATCTGCCAAACCTGAGACAAATGGAGACAAAGGCCACAGCTTTTCAACTCCATATATATCCCTGGGCTAAACTTTGCCTGACATGACTAAGAAAATGATTGATCTGAAAAAATTACTGTACAAGAAAACAAAACCCTTCCTTGTCTAGCACCAATCTCTTGTCCTCTCCAGCATCTGGCACTGGCTGGCTAGTCAGTGTACAGGGCAGTTAACTGTGTGCTGTTATTTAGCCATAGAACAGACACAATTTCTGTGCCAGCTGAGCACTTGCAGACATTAATGCTTTAATTCTGGTAAACCCCACTGATGTGAGCATGCTGGTGTGTTAGTCCTATCGATTTTACAAATGAAGAAAAAGGGCAATTGCTAGTGTGGCGCCTTCACTTCAGGGTTACTTTGGTCTGCCTTGAATCCTGTCCATGTCTGTATAGTGAACTGACATATTTTAATTCCAGCAGGCTCATTTGGCACATGCCTGCTCTGTAGCCTGAGCTGAGCTAACTCTTCTGTTCTATGTTGCTAAAGTATTAGTTTACAGTGAGATTGCCCTGTATTCTAGCTTCAAACCATAGCAAACTAGTGTCTCTCAAACATTACGACATTGTGCTTTATCTGAAGGAGACTCCTCTTATGAAAATCTGGAACTGAAGACTTTTGACTGGGAAGCAAGCACCAGGCTGTCTGAGAACTAGACTATCCAATGAACTTTGTTTTATCAGAGAATTAGAATAAAACAAATCATTCCATCACCACAGCTTATTGTCTAGAGTCCCTCTTTAGCTTGCAGTGACTAATTTTGACAGCTTCATTCCAAATACTCCATGAAAAAATATTGGCCCCTGTTGGTGACAAGTAAATTGTTGAGCTAAAGCAGTGTTAGGGCAGCTCAATGCTTTGCACTCTGTGGAAGTTAATAAATACTTCTTGCAGTTATCTTTTTTCACTTTGGATGAATTTGGAGGACAGTGTCTTCCTGGAGTGTGGATAAGAATATCAAGTTTGGGAAGTTAAAATGGTATTAGTTGCTGCCATTGGCAGGAGAAAAAGAAAGTTTGAAAGAATGTGAAGTAGAACCAATGGGATATATAGCGACTGCATGCTTCTTGTCAAAGGACACTGGCTGAACAATTCTGTATCATAATCCAAGTATTTTTCTTGGTACCAGCTTAGCTGTAATTCAGCCAGGTCAATCACTAAAGAATGGTTGGACTTAAAGATAAGGACTTCATCCTATTCAGTTTTCCAGTGCTGGGAAAAATCTGGTGCTGCTGCAGCTAAGGAAATGGTATAATAAACAGATATGTTAAACAGAGATGGAAACCAAAAGAGAGCTATGCACTTGGGGTGAATAACTGAGGCATTAAGAAGATATTTTATTAGAAGAAACATACTGGTAGTTTTCACTATTCCTTTCCCATTCAAACATGACCTCTGTAAGTAAAGAAGTTGTACTAAAAAAGGCCTTTATCTATGTTCCTGATTCCTTCAACAGGAATCTAACTAGATGCAAAGACTCATTATACCTAGCTCTGCAGAGAGACAAAACCTGTAAAGATGTGAGAAAATAATTTCAGTTTAGTTCTTACGCTGTTGCCTTTCATATTCGCTGTAGTCTACTCTCTATCTCTGTTGCAGTGAGAAAACGAGATCTCATTTAGCTGAATGATCACTCATATTGGGTCGTCTCCTGCTTCCCCGCGCCGTCAGCCCGCCTTCGCCTGCAGCAAGTGGCGCCCAAACAGGGACCAAGCCTCGGAGGAGCCTCGAACACCGGAGGAGCTGAATTATCACTCATATTGGGTCGTCTCCTGCTTCCCCGCGCCGTCAGCCCGCCTTTGCCTGCAGCATCATTTCCCCACCCTGGATATCATAGTCAAATCTTCTCTTTTTACGTAACTGCTTTCTTAATTCAACAGCCAATTGCATATTCACCAAGTTCTAGTTTCTTAGATTCTGGGCATTTTGCTGCCAGTCGCCACCCAGACATGAATGCCAGAATCTATCTTTTTGGCTTTGCAACAGACTTGTGTCAGCTTTGACAAGTTTCACTTGGCTAGACTGTGGTGCCCTTGCCCATGGTAAACAGTGCCTTGCTACACAAACAGGCCTGCTGTCATAAGCAGTGCTGCTCAGCAAAGGAGATAAGAGCTAGCTGCAGTAAAAGCTGTTATCTTGATATAAAAGTCTTTTGTGTGATAAGGATCTTCCCCATATGGATGATGAAAATCTGTTCCTTCCTTACTTTGCTGAGCATGTTGAACCCTACAAATGAAAACCTGTCCATACATGCTGAACACATCTGAGTATTTACAGGCATTTCTGTGGTACTCTAGGTCAACAGTGTTGTGAAAGAACCTGTCAGGAGGTAGAGAAATTATCTCTGGGAAGGTGGAGGTATGTTTTTAAAAGCCAGAGGGAACAACAGACATAATTTTGCCAGGAAACAACTTTTTTAAAACATTTGGTCTAAGTTGATAGTTCCGAGACATAGTTGTTGAAATCTGTCTTCTGTGCATTAGAAATAACTGCACTGTATTTAGATGAATATTTGTAGAGAAACCAAGCTGTGCTCCTACAGCATGTCTCTGCTTTTCTTTTTTAAATCTTGGTATTTATATCATCTAACCATAGGATAATTTTGGTCACAAAACTGTGGCTGACCAATGTCCTGAGGGCCTGCCACAAGAAAGATGACTTTCCTACTGGTTGAAAACTATCAAAACAACTTTTCCACTGGATATGCTGGGAAGCATCTTACTGAATAAAGTAACTTTTCTAAAGAGGGGACAGCTTTGTGGCATAATTCTGCTGACTACACTGAACTTCTGCCTCAGGAGTATTCTGACCCTTGCCTCTTGCCTTTGCTATTATAAAATCTGATTTTTAATGGATAATTGAATGTTGATGAGTTTCTTCTGAGCGATCTCACTCGGAGATAAGGCTGCAACAAGATTTTCTACATAGCAGCAAATTGCAAAGAATACATCACTGAAGCATTTTTCATACAAACAAAGAAATCAATCAATGCTATTTGGAAAGCCTGGTAAGGTTAATGTAAAAAGCAGAGACTATAAAGCTCCTATTTCAGAGTATCAGAAATGTGGGGTCATCGAGGTCTTTTTGACAAGCTTTACCACTTCAGTAGCAAAAAACTTTACCCAGTTCAAGGTAAAGGGCCATTTCGAGTTTCATCTGTGTTTTATAAACATAAATTATCTAAAATTGTGATTTTACCATCTTACCCACCTAACCATGGAGGTTTAGTTACAAAGGAACACTGGTATGTACCATCCTATATCTGACCTAGCAGAATAAAGCCAAAACTGGTGAGGTTTTATGACACCAAACTAAACCTATCTCTCATAGCAGAGATGATAAACTGAAACCTTTAATCTGAGTCCTAAACTGTGGCGGTTTGGATGAATACGGACCAGAGTCCAGGCTACCCACAGAAGGTGGAATGCAGCCACCCAGGTCAGAGTCTGGTCTCAACAGGAGAGGTGATTTCTTGTGGTTTCTGGAAAAAGAACTGAAGTATCTCTCATGACCAGAAGGCTGGCTTTCTGCTCAAAGGAGCCCTAAGTGTTGACATAATGATACCAAGCTGCAACCATTACATCTGCAGAACAAGCTTTCTCCTTTGCCAGTCACAGCAGAGCACTGTAGGTAGCTGTTTTTGGAAGCAATATCCTCATCCGTAATTAGTGGCTAAGTGGCTACACATACAAAATACTCTTGTATTATTTTCTCCTTGCATTAGTTCTCTTGCTGCTGAAACACGGATAAGTGACCTTCAGGTGTCATTTGGATTTATTCATCTCATGGCCACCTGTGGCTCGAAAAGACTCTTAGCACATCTCACCTGGCCACTTGATGCCATCACTGTTTCTCAACTTGTCCTGTGTTTTTCATCTCCATGTCCCAGATGAGTTTGCTTGGCCTCTGTTAGTCTTCCATTAAAAACTGATGTTTCTCTTCAGGGTTTAGATAAACTTTCCCAGCCCACCATGCTTCTCTCTGCCAATCTTCAGCTACTTGGACAGTCTCTTCCCCCCAGTACTGTTGTTTTAAAGCCAAAATGTGAAAATGCCTCTGTGAAGAAGGAATATATAAGAAAAAAATCCAGTGTTGGTTAGGTCACACAAGCTGTCATTTAGTTTAGGGTCTCCTAGCCAACTGATCCATCTACCATACTTGAGGATGTGAGCAAATAAATGAGAGAGAAGAAGCCTTTATTTTCATATTTGCTCAGATAGCTTGCCAGGAAGTGTTCATAATATTAATGGGCTCTAATCAGATCTTGTTAGTAGCTTATATTTAAGGCTGGAACAAACAAAGTGGTGCCTGTATCACAGGATTTAATGAAATAAAATGCTCAGTCTGGCTCTGTAAATGTGATGAAACTTGCATTTATGGTGTTTATACATGAAAGAGTTTTTGTCCAAGCCACCTTGAAAAGCTTTATCATGGAATCATAGAATAGTTTGAGTCAGCTTCTCTCTAGCATCTTCTAATTAAATCTGTGCAACTGTTCACACTGGATTTAAAACTCAGCAAAAGAAATCTAAAAGGTTGCAGGGGGCTGTGTCTTGATTGTTTGTCTCATCTCATGGCTCATGCTGAATTTCATTCTGCTTAAATAAAGCAATATGGTTCTTACTACTGGGAGCACAGGACTGCAAATAGCATGCTAGTCCACAGCTCTGTGGTTGTTTTGTGCAGTACCAGCTGGTTTTTATTGAGGAAAATGTACTATGCAGTTGAATAATTTTGGTCTCTACAGGCCTATTGTTCTGTTTTGGATGGGGTGAATAAGGGAGTACAAAGTCCTTTGAAGAGTAAGGAAATGACAGTAACTGGTAGAGTGTGTACTGCACAGTTGATGAAGAACCAGATGATACTTTTTTCTTTTTTTTGATGCTGAAAGCACGCGTTGACCTGTGATGGGTTTACTGAGGGAAAAAAACCAAAACAAACCCACAACAAAACAACTTTCTTCTGTTTTCCTTTGTTCCTTCTTCTAGTTTCAAAATCATTAGAACATAATATTGCTCTTCCAGAGATTCACCAGCTGCTCAGAACTGTCCGAATATGTAGCTGCCTATTTTGCTCACATTGTTTGCATTGTCTGTGTTCATCAGTTTCCTCTGTAAAATGTCTTGAACTTTTATCAACTTTCCTTTCTCTGTGTAAATTGCTCTCAGATCTGAGAGTGAAAAATGAAATTCAGACTGTAAGTAATAAATGGTGACTGGGCTACAGTGATGCTTCAGTTATAACGCTAATGCTGATAGGTATCAAATAAGGCATGTGTTTTCTTTCTCTGAGCTCTGCTCTGGGGCCCCTCAATTTTTGCTCTGTTAGGTGGTGAATTTGACACTGAAGAAAGCTCTTTTACACATGCTAGTGGAGAGCTGGATTGGTGCATTCAGTGAAACTTGTTGCTGTGCTGTTATTTACCCTTAGGTAGAGCATGCAGGTTGCAAAACGTGTCAAGCATATTTTGAGAGCAGCCATAAGTTGAATGAACTTTGGGCTGCACATCCCTAAATGGGGAGTCTTTCTGTGAGTCAGTGAGAGAGAATCAGCCTGGGAGGTGACAGAGGTACAAAATGTCTCCTTCTTCTCTGCCAAGTGTTTTTTGGGAGCATCGGACAGCTGTCTTGAATATCTCACAGCAACAAATTGTATGAGGTCAGAGCGCAGCTCTAGATTTTATCACCCAGTTTTCTAGTGGGATTGTGCCAAAGCAGAAGGTTTGGCTTCCACAAAAGGAGCTTGCTTGTGGGATGGGGACACTTCTTTGAAATGGATGTGACTGGATGGGGAAGAGTGGGGAGGACTGAGTGCAGAATTCATTCTGTTGCACATTTCACATGATGAAATTTCCCTTGCTAAGGCAAACCAATCCAAAAATGAATGGAGAGAGCAGAAGTTTTTGTGGTAGAGCTGTGCTTCACGTGCTGTTCTGCATTATGAAATTAATCCAACTGTATCCAGCAGAGTTTAATTAACTTTTTATTAGGAGGAAAAAATTAGCTTTACAGTATAGAAGACTATTCAAAAAATGAAGTATCTTAGCTATTTTTAATCCCAAATGCACAAAAGAATCAGATTGCAATACATTCCAGTGGCTTGAAATATTTCAATTGGAATAAAAATGTGAAGGTAGTTTTGAGTCATGCAAGAAGATATAGCTTTAGGTTTCATTGCCTTTATTTGCACTTAAATAAATTGGAATAATTCTGTTTTGAAATCATGAAGAAATCCTAGCACCAGGATGAGACCTTTACTGTGAATTTTGTCTTTGGGTGAAGTACTTAGAGCTGAATTGTTAACCTCTTCAAAAAAATCTATCATCTGAATGAGACAAGTCTAAGAAGGAGAACTGTGGTTTTAGGCTTAATATCAGCAGTACATCTGTCCAGGTCAGAAATCACAGAAATACAGCAGGGAGCTTGGACTTGGAAGCCTTCATCATCTTGTTCGTTGTGCTTAAAAAATGGCCAAGTTATTTGTGTGCTGTAGTTAATCTCCTAAACTACCCTTGCTCATTTTAATTTCCTCAGACAAATTCTCTCTGCTATAGTGTTTTCTTAATATGAAGTAAAAGGAGGTTGGTTGGGTTGGGTTTTTTTCATAAGAATCTGTCTTTCCTAACCCTGTTCTGGAGTTTCACCTTGTAAACTTTTGAACCCAATGGAAATTGCAAAGATAATTATTTTCCCACAAGTTTTGTGCAGCAAGAAGAGGAAAAAGGTCCAAAGTAATGCCTTTATGAAGAAAAGACAAAGCAAGCAGTCTCTGTTTGTGTCATCAGCAACACTCCCTCATGCAAGGGTTTGTGCCCAGAGGACCTATCACAGAATAGAAATCAGCTTTACCAAAGTGGAGGGAAGCAGGGGAGAAGAATCTTACAAAGTCATTATACCATGTAACTATTTTTTTACAATTTTTTGGCAAAGTGAATCAAATAATTTTGAAAAGATACTAACACTTTCCTCTGCCCCCAAGAAAAAGTATACTGTAGCATTTGCATACTCTTTGTCTTCAGAGTTACATGTTTCTGCCTTGCAGCTGACAGGCTAAATTTTGTTCAAACGTGGCTTTTTTCTAGATGTGTGAAAAGAACAAGGAATAAATCAAATTACAAACATCTGAAGTGATCTTTAAAGCTATAAATCAGACCCAACTTCTTTCAGCTCCCAAGGAGACATGGCAAATAATCTGATGGCCAGGTTCTAGAGAACAAAAATATATAAACCAGTGCAGGTATGTCTGCTCTCACATTCAATTATCCCTGAAGCTGAAGTATATTATACGATACAAAATCTGTCCTTTTGAAGTCTGCTACTCCTGTGTATTGTTTATTAAGAAAGAAGATTCTGAGAACCATCTTAACTTTTTCTTAATGAAGCCTAGGGGAAGACTGTGGGGAAAAAATTGCTTGAGAAGCTAAGCATTAGGTTAATAATAATAATATATCATAATTTTTAAGGATTGTTGTCAAGAATGAATCATAAATTTATGAATTGCAGAACTGAATCCAAAAGCATTTCTATTCTATGGAACAATTATATTGCCAAGGGGCATATTTTAAATCCCTCTCCATTAGCAACGTCATGGCTTTTAAAACACAGAATTTGGTCCTTCCCACCAAAAAAGTAAACAAATATCTTGTGTCAGTGTTAGAACACCCGTTGCCTAAATAAATCACTTAGATATTCTCTCTTGATCCTTCATGTTCCAGTGTAGATATAAGCATCTAATATTTTTGCATCAGAATGTAGGGGGAGATTTTAGGCCATAAATATAGAAAAAGGTCCGTAACTAAAAGCCTATAGGGGAGGTATTAAAAAATCCTCATCTCCTTTTCAATCTAAAACATTAATACTTTAAATTCTGATACTCATCCTCACTGGGGAGTACATTTATATTTAATACAGGACAGGAAAGCACGTTACGGGAGAGTGCAGCAATGTTTAGTGACTGCACACTTTGGAAGGCAAATTGCACTGAGGACCATGTGCCCAAAGCAAAACATTGCCTCTGCTGTGAAAAGCACACAGTCTGAAACAAGGATCCCCAGGGCTTCTGACACAGCAGCTGACAAAAAGAGCTGTGCATGGTTTGCCTGCAGAACATAACTTCCTCAGTATCATTGCCTGCGTGTCAACAAAAGCTGGGGGCCGTAAGTATAAGCAGACAAACTGAACTGGGAAAAAGGGAAACTGAAAACTCCTGGCTCCCAGCCCAGGCTTCAAACCACACAGCCATCCTATGTATTTCTCTGTGTATCTGAACTGGGGTTCTGTTTGGGGTCATCTTTAATAACTGTATGTTCACCCAAGGACCACTTCTATATAAAGCGTACTTGCTAATGTTGCCCTGCTGTGTCAGAAGCCTTCTCTTCAGGAGATCTGCCTTGTTGACTCTTTTCATCATTGTGCTTTCCCATCTCTTGCTGGAAAAGGGCTTAGTTGTTTCCAGCTGGCACTCTACTGAATTTGCAATTCATTATATATCAAATAACTTTTGAAACAAATCTCATAGTTTGATCTTTCCAGTTGCACACAGTCTCCAGCTTTGTGCTCCTGTTTCGTTCTCATTGTAAACTAAAGTTGACCCAAAGAGAAGGGGATTTCTTAAAGGAAAACCTGTGTGTATAGGGGAACAGGAAGGAAATATCCCAGAAGTAGTTAACCGGGAGATACACCTGAGACTAAGCCAATTGGATTTAATATGTTGCTTCATTTCCAGAACTTTGAGCTCTTACAAATCCCATGAATTACTGTTCATGTAAATGTAAATCTGTAGGGTTTCTGATGACCTCACAGTGATTGCCCACTGGTCACTGCAGCGTCTCCTGCCATACAGAAGGCACAGGTGTGAGCAAATAAAGAATATAAGGATAATTCTGGCTTGCGGCAGATTTCATCCTGTGGTTTACTGTGGTCCTCTAGTTTTCAGACTCTCCTTTTCATCATCCAAAATTAAGTCTATATGGATGGATGAAGGCAAGTCCAGGAAGGTGTATGGCAACACTGGGGCAGCTCTGGATTTCAGGATGAGGATGACACAGTATGTGACAAAATACTATGGTGTTCATAGAGATGTTGTCTGGCACTGATGTTACCAGGAGCTTTCAGTGTGCAGCTGCAGTGAGGATGGCTTTACATGCTGAGCTTCGAGAGAGGGAAGAATTTGTTGACCTGCTTCTCTGTGAGGGCTGCAGTACTACTTACATTTCTGGCACTACTATATGACTGTTTCTCTCTATCTCCCTAAATCTGCCTTGACCAGAAAAACTGGAGTGAAGCTGCAGCACAGCACAGTGGGTAGTTACAGTATTTTGACATGGAAGGGAAAATCAAGCTCACAGGTGGTGAAGGACTAGAGTCTTCTTTGCCTTCCCTGATTACACTGTACCTGTACAGTGCCTGAACATACACATGTGCATCTGCGATCTAAGCTCCACTCAAGGGTATAGCTGGGTACTTGGGTTGGAAGAAACAGATACAGAGGGATCCCAGCAGTCTCATGGGACATTTCACACAGAGGAATAAAAGAACTGGCAAGTTTCTCTGGTGAGGAGCATCAGTTTACACAGGTGTGAGGTTGCAGATGAAACAGCCTGCTGCAAAGGTCTGCAGAGCAAAGCAGCATTACAGCAAGTTGTGTCCAGGGACAGATGAGAAAGCTGATGAATGGCTAAAGTTGTTGTGAGGTTCAAACCCTGTTAATAACAAGCTGTTACCATGCAGGAAGGTCCCTGGTGAAGATGCCAAATCCTGATCTGTTATTCTGAACTAAAAAGATCAATGTTTGCTCATCCTGGCTCAGCTTCAGCAAAACCATTACAGTAACAGTTCCTGTGTGATCTGAGATGAAAAAATATCAGCTCAAAATGGTTTTCTGTTTGGGTTCAGTTCAGCATCCTCTCCAAAGTGGACTTAATCTGTGGAAGAACTGCCCATTCTCAAAGCGTACCAGTGTGCCTGCATGGTAAGAGGAAGGATTTTAATGATGCAGTTGGTTTTGACCTCTATTTTGCCTATGTTTGGTTGTACCTGCCATTGTCTAAATTACTGTGTTGCTGCTCCCTAGTCACTCAGGAGCCTCACTGAGATGACCAGGCAGCCACAGCTTTATTCATAGTAGGTAAAAATAGGTAAATCCTAGTACAAAATTCTAGATTTACAAAATCACCACTGGGCTTGTGCCTGTGCAGCAGTAAAGAGGCCAGTGGCTGACTAGGTCGTGGAAATGGGCTTCTTGCCCTTAAAAAAGAGCCTGGAGATTAGGGTTGCAACACTTCAACATGTGCTGTGCTGGCAGTAGCCACTGCTATAGCTAATCTTTGAACACGTGGGAGATATCAGGCTCCAGGATCATCAATCATACATTTATTTTAATGAAAGGAAGAAATGAAGGCTCCAGTTTCACTGGAAAAGGATGAAGAAAAGCTTGACCCAATGCCAAGCTTAGAATGATTAAAGGGAGACTGTCCTTTTCCCCATCTCTGTAAGTATGTGTGCTGCCAACTCCTGGGGCCCAGTCACTGGAGCAAAACTGCTGTCTTCTGTGCTATTCTCTGTGAAACAAATGTAATGTTTAGACCAAGGTCAGGCTGGAATTAGTGTTTTTTTTTCCCGGAGGGACAACATCACTGTATTATGCCAGACCCAGCTTGCACTGGGTGAAGTTCGTTTACCAGATTATCCCTTACCATCCTGTCTGTCTCCTCATGCTGTGACTGCCCCAGCCTATCCTCAGCAGCATCCTCCAGGGCACCTGCAGTGCTGGGATCCAGCTGGCAGCTTTCCCAGAGTTGCTCTGGTAAAGGTTTTGGTGGGCTGTTTTGTTCTCCCTTACTCCCCCTCTAGGCCATACACTTTCTCACTTTATGTATGCTCAGACACATATGTACTTGTACAACAATCTGCTTTATCAGCCTCTACCTTTTATACAGCAGAGATTTACACTCACAGCTGCCATGGCTACAGCCTGACTTCACTGGCAAAGGAATTAGACTCCTGAAAGGTCTCCTAAGCTGTGCAGGCATTTGAAAGGCAGCTGCTTTCTACTGAGCAAATTCGTTTCTTGCAGAAGGAGGCAAAATGACCAGATCATCAGTTTTATCTTATTTTTGGCCAAATGTCCCCAATTTAAAGCTCTAAAAATCATTGCACACATGTAACAAATGAGAGAAACTGGACCACAATATTCAGGGCTGTTGTTATAGATAGGGTTGCGCAGGCTGTCTGGTACTGATGCAGTGTACTAAGTAACAGCTCCTTTCAGCTGTGTTTGGGTGGTAGATTGCCGTTTTATTTTATAACAAGGATTCCCATTTGAGCTACAGTTGAATTGGTTCCACTGCTGTCAGCGAACTGTTCCAAAAGAGACTTTATTTTCCTTCATTCCGCAGTGACTCTTTCTTTTCCTTTTGCTGGTAAAGTTTGTAAAACATTTACTGAGAAGTGTGACAAGTTCCAAGTTTTGCTGGATGGGTTTATTTTCTATGTCATATAGTCATACCTGTGCCCCAGGAGAAAGCAACAAGAAGAGAACAATAAAATAACTGATGTAACTGAGCGCAGAATTTGACTTACCTGATTACAGCAATTATCATGTCTTAACTTTTAGCTTGTTTTAATTCTTGTAAAACAATGTGAAATCACAGGCAATACACTTGAGAACTGAATTCTGTCATCGGTTGCTATACTTCACTTGGTCTCCTGTAAGCTAGCTTTTATTTAAATAATATAATAAGTATATAAAATATAAGAATTGCCACATTGGAGTAGTTAACCTTTTTTTGGTATTTTGTATCCATGTATTACCACTACTAATTGCTTTAGGAAAGCTGCTACAATCTCAGTAGTCAATACTAATTAACTGAGTATTGATTGAAGTTTTGTCCTTCCACCTCTCCCTCCATTGGCGAGAACTCTGTTATGCCCAATACAATATACTTCATAGCAATTCCTGTCAGTCACACCCTCTGCCCCTGGGTGAGTTTTTTTCCCTTATGAAATTTCCAGTTGCTTCCTGTGTGACTCTGAATTACTAGCCTCAGTGACTGCCTCAGTGACTGCCTGGGTTCCTCTTCTCTCCGAGATGTGAACTGGACTTTATCTCTTCAGAATACTACTTACCTTTCCAGTTTGATGTTAATCTGGGCCAAATTTTCCCCCACTTTTAACATTCCTCAAAATCATTGCACATACATGACAGCAATAGGATTAGGTTCATGATACTCAAAGCTGATACTACAGATTTACACAGCCTCTGAGGCTATCATCCAGTATTCAGTAATGGTGCAATATATTTTGATAATTTCCCAATTTTTATTAAGCATCTTCATTCTGACCTCAGTCGCCTTGGTCTCCCTCTGTACAGAAACTTTCTGCTCCTGATCACATTTGTTACTTAACTCTGGAATGTCCTCTGTGGCTTTTTTGGAGGTGAATTTGGAGTGAATAGAGTATTACAGGCAAGTGTGTACCATTGATTCATATAATGCTTCTACAATGTTCAATGTATTATTTCTCATTCTGACATAAATCTTTGTTAAGTCTTAGGAAATGAGCAGGCAATGCAACACTTACTATCTTCTAGTTATCCATCACAGAAACTGTCATGCATAAGTGAAGCCCATGTTTTCATTTGCAGCTCATCTATTTTGTTCTTTGATCTCATCAGAATTCTAGTGTGCCTGTTCTCCAGCTTCAGCAGCTTGCTTCTCTTTTATGTGTACGCTTAGACCTTGTAGCTTCTGGCAGTAACCATCTTTATTTTTTGAAGAGACTAAGTCCAAAGTAGACTTTTCAGCAGTTTTCACTTTGCCTAAGACCAAGGTGATGAAGGTTTCCTGCAGCAGACTCCCTTAACCATGCTGCACTTGATATACATGAGGTCCATGCAGCTGTCCATGAAAAAAATAGGTTACTGGAGCATTTTGTCAAAGGTGAGGAGTGATGAGAGTGATTAGTACTAATCTGGAGTATTAGTACTAATACTAATTAGTACTAACATCTGGAGCCTTTCACCTGAAATCAGTGGTTCAAATCTGTGATAAACAAAACTTTGTTAGTCCTTAGTCTCTTTGGTTGTTTTGTGCTTCATTCTGTTCTAGCAGGCAGTTGTATAATAACCAGCACTAACAGCTCCACTGGAGCATATTCTGCAGCAAGGCAGAATGTACGACCTATGGACAACTGAACCCTAAAGCCTGTTTTGAAAGTAGCATTGAGATAGATTTACACCACTCCTGTACAGCTTTCATAATGACGAAGAAGCGTATGGAAAGCTGTCAAGTTGTACTAAACAAAAATTGAAAGGAATGCCCCTGCTGATCACTTAGTCAGATGAGAATTCTTGTTCTCATGTAAACACTGGAAAAACTCCCCCTGAATTCATCTGGATTTAGCCACAGGCACCTGGAAGATTCACATGAATTAACATGGAACCTCTTAAAGCAGACTCCTGCCTTACAAAGCAGCTGTTAGATGGGTTTTTCTGCTAAAGTTTTTACTTTTAGTATTTATCTAATATTTTTAAATTGCTTGGGAGGGTAAAATCAGGAAGAAGTAGATGGGGTTGCACCTTATCTAAATTATAATATGGCCCTGGCTGCTGTTCTGTAGCTCTTATCAGTACCACCAATTTACCATGATTAACAAGGTAACACTACAGAGCAGTCTGTAACGTTGCCCTGACCTCTGCCACAACCTCTCCCTGGGTATGAGCTCACATATGTCTGTCTGTATGGTGCCTGCTTTGGCTATTTGCAGTCTGAACTGCTCTCAGGCTGGAAGGGAGAGCTAAGGTGCATTACATCATTCGTTAGTAATTCAAACAAGAAGCAGTCCTACCAGCGCTCACTGAATTTTTCTTTTTGTCCCTCTTCTCTTGGGAAGAAATCTTTCTATTAAAATACATGGTAATCACATATTATGGCTTTCCTGGAGTGCCCAGGTAGCCTGTTGGCCTGAGTGAAGCAGGGAATAAAATACCATTAAAGAGGTAAAAATTAACCACAGCTTAAAATTAACAGTCAGAAGGATGCTGTTTGATCAAATTGTTCCCCTATCTCCTTCAAGTAAATGCTCCATGAATAGCTGTCTCACAGTTATATACAGTATTTTTTGGGAATAGCTGAGTTGTGTGTAGATGTTTGTAGACAGAGTCTTTCAGAATTCTGCACAACCAGTGAGTTGCTGTAGAGGTAAATAGACATTATGCAGGGAAAAGTTTATTATCATTACTTGTCTTCCATTCTATGTGGCCTAAGATTTCACAATAATCTTCAAATCCTTAACTCTCTTAGCTAACCTAATTTGCATTCAGAAGTTTGACATCCCTTATATTTGTTTTTTTGCATATTATGTGCCGCCTAAATTTGCCTCAACATTGATTTCTAGTATTAAGATCTCATGAAGCTGCTGGGCTAGGATTATGCACACACTGTTTTCGATGTATATTGTTATATCTTGAATATTCCTGAGATCTGCCTACATATTCTTCATGACGCAATGCTTAGCTGCTGAAAAATTTGCAAGGAGTCCTGAAGGGATGTGCCCCACAGTTCTTTGGAGCACAGTGTCAGCAACTAGGTTGGGAAGACTGAATAAACTAAGCATTTGTTTTTGCACAGCGGTACCATTAGGGAAGGTTTCCTGGAAAGTCAGAGGCAGCACATGTTAATGGAGGAGGTAGATACTTGCTCAAACATCTGGCTGGTATCCAGTCATTTGTTTTGCACAATCTATGGTCTGGTCCTTTCCCTTTTTTTAATCAGCAGATATTATGAGTTAATCCTGCTCTAGTGCTTGAGCTATAGTGTATTGTAGAATTAGCAGATCACTCCTGATGAGACTAACTACTTTTGACTCAGCATATGTCTTTTCCATTTGTGCAGGAATGTCTTTAAGGACAAGACATTTTAACATTCAAAAATGGGGAACTGGGGGAGGTAAAGCCAGTATCTGAAAAACTCACAGCTTGGAAAGGAAGTGTGTGTTTGTAATTAGATCCTGACTTTCACATCTATTGTATTGCATTTACACTTCATGTTCGATCAAAGCAGTATTAGATTTATATGTAGAAGAGAAGGCTCAAAATCTGAATCTAGATCCAAGCTGTATGAATTCCACTCAACATCAATGGAGATTAGCTTTTGTCAAAGCTGATAGCTTACCTAGGCTGGGATTATCTTTTATATGTATTATATATTTAAGATTATACATACATATAACAGATTATACCTTATCATGATTATACCTTATCATGTCCCTCCAATGGCTTACAATTAGTTTTAACAGAACAGCCAATCAGTTTAGTGAAAATAAATTGTTTTTCTGCTGCTTTTTCAGTCTTCCACTTGATCATGCAAATATACCTATGTTGCATCTTTCCCAGACCAAGTGGTGTTGCAGTGTGGCTTCTAGCTGTACTACTGAAAGCTAACCTGCTCTAGTCAAGGCTGGCAATGTGCACACTGAATACCACTTCATGTCCCCAAGGTGTTACATATTTAGCCCTAGATATGGTCAATACTGTAAAATATTTTTTCTTTCCATTTAACACGCCTGCAACAAGGACTGTATTGTATCTTACAGGGATTATATTTTCGTCAGATGAATTCAGTAGCATAAATTACACACAGTGCATGTAACATGAGGGTTTGTCAGAATGCTTGACAGTGCAAAGCATGCTGAGATCACGCTACAGAGGTGGACTTGGGTTAGGTTTAATTTGTATCTACAGTTTAAGTCTGTACCAGCTGTCTGCAGTGGACCACAGAATGAACTGTCTTCTTGAGAGTACCTGGTTTCCTCTTGCATAAACACATTTGGCTCACTCCTGAAAGAACATGAAGGATAATCAGACATATATGAATCATGGATGGACAGATATTCCTAGATTGGCTGGTAAGGAAGTTACTTGACAGTGAAAGCCCATTCTTGGGAAACTTTGTGTGTCAGTTCCTGCTCAGCCATAGGCTTTGTGTATGACCTGAAAGAAATTAATTAACCCTCCTCGCACCTTGTTTTCATAGACTCATAATGATGTTTCGGTTGGAAGGGACTTTAAAGATCTATTTCCCAGCTATAAAACTTCTAACACTTGTCAATGTAATGTTAGAACCACTAACAAGGACTCTCCTTTCTTTGTGTAGAGAATTTACCAGCTAAGACGGCTTAGTTGCAGCTTTTAGGCTCTGCTATAATAGAACTGATAACTCCAGTGAGAAAAGAAGACATTTCACACTTTTGTACATTATCACCACCTAAAAAGACTTACTGATATGGAGAGCATCTATTTTGTTGCTGTGGGGTTTTTTGTTTTGTTTGCAGTGTTCTGGCCTTTTAATCTGTTACAGGGGACAATCTTTTAGTTTTCTTCTTTCCCAAATGAGCACATACCATATCAAAAAAGGAAACATTTTTTCCACGCCCAAGCCTTCGTATAAGCACCCTGTGCATTCCATGTATGCCAGGTGAAGGAGCCAGACCCACTGAAGCTGTTGGCAGAGGCTTGCTTTGGTTGGTTGCCCACATAAAATGATTCAATTTTTTCTGAGAGTGTTTGAAATCTCCTACAGAGCATCAGCTTTGGCAGCTGATCCAGAATAGCTGAGAGATGACAGTAACACCTGAACTGCCTGACACAGAACTGAGTCACTGATGTGTAAACCAAATTAGGGTAGAGGAAAGAGGACCACAGGGCAGGGTAAGATTTGCAGATTTTCTAGATGTAGTCTTCTGATGTTGTTATTCCCAAGTTTTTCTAGCACTGTTCATGAACTCATCAAATCCATCTCAAAACCGTTGTTCAGGGGTTTTTGTCATCATGAAAAATGATTCTCTGCAACCTACTTTTTGACTTCTGTATATCACAGCAACAATTAGGAGAACTTGGAATCAATCTCCTCCTTCATGTTGGGGGTCCTGTAACTCACCTAGGAATTGTTTAAAGATGTACGTACATCGAAGTAAGAGCATTAAGCAGGGAGACCAGCAGTGTTCTTCAGGATATGAATGTGCTTGGCACTTTGTTGAATGTATGTCCTTACTTAGACATTCAGGTTCCCTTGAAACTAGTTCTGTAGAGGTTGTTTTCAGAACGTGATTAGCTCTCCTAAGGATCCAAAGGCGTAGTAAAGAAGTTCTTTTGAGGTGACAGAAAGGGAGTGGAATCCTTTGCAGAGTATGAGAGGTTTTTTAAATGTTGAAGGACAGGCTGAATTGCCCATTCTGTTTGATTATGTAATGAAAGACTCTATTGTAACAACGCGATACACACAGGAGAAAGGGGTTAGAGCTGCTCTGGGAACCTTCCGCCTGAACTTCCTGACCTTTCTGCAATTAAAATTTCCAACAGCCTTGCATGTGTGCGTTCTTTTGACACTGCATTCGCTGAGAGGGCAGTTGTTTTGATTTTGGGCAGGAGACTTGAAAACACTGTTGGATAAATAAATGTAAATCAGCTGCAGATGCCATTGTATGAAGATCACTTCTCCTGCAAAAGTGCTGCAAATACTAAACATCTGTGTAATGCAGCAAATGGTTTATGTTAATAAGGTAATTTGAAAGGTGTTAGGGTGAGGTAAGGGAAAACAAAGCTAAGAATCACTGAAGTGCTTATGAAGTCTGTTTTTCTTTTCACTGGCAGTGCAGCCAAGTGCTGCACAAAACATGCTGTTGTTGCCCTCCACAAATTCCAAGCAGGCCTAACACTTCTGAGTGTTAATAACAGACCTGTTCTTCAGGCTGTCTACCAACTGCCTGCCTTTCAGATACAGCTCTCAGTCTCCTGTAACTTATTAATTATAACTGGCCTATCTGAATATGCTGGCTGACTATGAACTTTGTATGACTTGGTATTTACAGTGTATTAGCTCCCTCATGCCCTATCTGAGTTTGGATAATAATGCAATGTAATTTTTGCCACATAATGTACAAGCATACCTTAAGGGTAGTATGTTCAAGAGAGATGTGAGCCAGCTGTAGGTAATCTCAGTCCTGTGTATGAAGGTTCTCATCTTCTCAGTGAAGTCAGTAAGCCCAAGTGGGTTTCCATGCTAAACTGTTTCTGAACTAGTTTGGGTATCTGGACAGTGCAAAGCTCTCTAGAGTCAGGGCCTGAACCTTGGCTGTGGACTTCTCTGCCATCTTTCATACACATGCTTGTAAAAACCACAAGCCTCATCATTTTTTAACTCTAAGGCACTTTCAAGCTCTTGATGGTGTAAGAGTGCAGGAATACGAGAGCAGGAGACAGTACAGTTTTCTGCCTGAGCAGTGCTAAAGGCTTTAGCGTAAACAGTGATTAAGCTTTTTGATTCTGGATAATACAACACAATCAGTGACACTAAGTTTTTGGAATTTGTGGAGGTTTTCTTTTCTTTTCTTTCCCCAGAAATGGGAACAACCACCCTCTGAAGTCATGGGCTTCTGAAAGGGGAATATTTTCAGATGGAAAACAGACTAAGGTCTGCTCAGAGGGATGACTTTCTGGTATGGAAAGAATGAATAAACTATGGGAGGAGGGAAAAGAAGACTACTTGTACATGGTCATTGGCTGAGGAAGATGTGCTTTTGAGGGCAATGCTCTTTAGTGCTGAAGAAGCTGGCAGGTGAGCTCGCCAAGCCAGTCTTCATCATTTATCAGAAGTCCTGGTCTAGCGGGCAGGTGTGAGAAGACTGGAGGTTGGCTGACATGACGCCTCTCTACAAAAAAGACAGGAAGGAAGACTGGAAACTACAGGCCTTTCAGCCTGACCTCAGTGCTGGCTAGAGTATTTGTTGGTGAAGACTGAGGTAAAGAAGTCATTGAGAACCTCAGCCTTCTCCAGAATGTGGTTTTCTAGAGAAAGATTGCTTTAAATCAGATTTCCTAGGTAATCATGGTAAATCAGGTAAACCCATGTGATTAGGTAACTTAAACATCAGCAAGGATGTGTCATGTCAGGGGATCAAGCAAGTTGTTTTTTTATCTCTGTTCCAGTTTGGGTTTATCTGGAACTGAAACTTTTTCTGCTCAGTTTCAGTTCAGACCACTAATGATTTGTTGACCACGCTGGTAACTCGGAACTGACTTGTAATAGCCAGTTGCTGAAAAAGATCCTGCAGAACAGAGCTTCAGGCACAAAAAATACCACCTCCCTTTTCTAATTAACTGAAGTAAATTTTGAAAGGGTTTAGTTCCAGTTGCCATTCCAGAAGGTTCCAAAACAACACTCCAGTTCTGGTTCAAAAAAGAAATGTCATTTCTAAGTGGCTTTTGGTTGGATTAATTTCTCTGGTTGCATTACCAGCAAACATGCTCTTTTCTCATGTGTCTTAGTTACCTGCTCTAAGACGTGATGGGTGGTGCAAATAGAAAAGCCCTACTGACTCATTTACTCAGTGTCCCTGATGGGATGGGTCTATTTGATTCCCTGCATTTGTGATTTTCTTAGCCCAGCAAATTATATTTGAAGCAGTCAATAAAGCTTCTGTTACTTAAGAAACTGCTGTTCCAATTAACAGATTTTCCTGTCAGGAAGGTCTCTTAATTTTCTTACTATTTCTTCTAGCATCACTGTAGATAATTTTTCCTCCAAGGAGGTCAGACCAATTAAAATTTGTGGTAGCTTTTTCTCCCTCTGTGTGACTTTATACAGAGGGCCAGATTTGCTCCCCCCTTCCCCATTGATAACTTACTCACATGAGTAGTCCTGCAGAAAGGAACACACTTGTATGATTAATGTGCTCAGCAGCATACAAAGTTCACCGTCTGGATTCGAACTAAATGACTTTTCTACAGAGTGCTACGGAGGTTGCAGAGGAGGTGGATTAATACTCAGGAGTCCCTAGCGGCAAATGCCATACTTTGAGAGCTAGACCATTCTTCCTGTCTAGCTAAACTGAGTCTGGACACCAATTTATTTTTTTTTTTCTCAGATATTTTTTCCACTAAAAAACAAAGTAAAATGCGAAGTTTTTCGTGTTTTACTAAACTGTGCATACACTGGTGCTTCTGTAAGGGTCCTCTCAGTTGTGCAGCTCTGTTTTAGTTGGATTAAATGCCTGAAAGTGTTGATGGTCTTGTTTCTCCCAGGCATTTGCTTACCAGATTTGTTGAGCTAGCAGATACATTGCTGTATGTTGGCACATACACTACCTCAGCTTAAACTAATTTATGGGATGTGGCATCACTGACACAGTTCCCCTTTCCAAACAACACTCTTAATCAGTCCCACTCAGAAACATGTATGATGTTGAGAAGCTGTAACTACTGGTAGCTTTTCTCTTGGTTAAGAACTTTGGCACTGGTTCATCATTCAGCCCTGTGTGAACAAACGTGTAAAGCAGCTCACTGAAGCAGAGCTGGCACTGACAGACAGGTCAGTGATTTTTTTCAGTCAGGAAGAACAAAAATGTGGTGAGACAATGGGGGTACAGAGAGAGTCATACAAGAGAACCCAGCCTATTTCCTTCTTAAATAAATATATTTGGAGTAAGCCTTCACTAGCCCATCATAGCATTTATCTGTTGTTTCTTGGGATGCTAAGAAGGATATTGCTTACTGAGGCAATGGAGTACCTCTACAGTCACTTCAAAAGATAGGGATGCTAGGGCTGGCTCTGTGCTGTGCTAGAAAACTGCAAAGGAACAGCCTGATAGCAGGGAGTAAAAAGTGGATTTGTGCCACTATGATTCCACTATCGTCAACATCAACTTCAGTACCTCAAAATTTATGTGCCTCTCAGTAGAAGGATACCCAAGGGGCTGCTCCAGATAGTAGCAAGGTTACAGATCTCTCCATGGACTACTCTGGAGTTTGGGAGGACTAGCATCTGTACTGTATCTCTCTCCTAGTCGTAATCTGCTTCATTCTGTCAACATCTGAATAAGAGACCTGCTGGTTATGCAGCATACTTGTTCCTGCATATGCTATGGTCACTTTCTTAGCAGAGTCTTGGATTTAGCCTGACATGCCCTTCAGCACCATTTTAGCTGAGGAAAAGCAAGGAGAAGCAGGAACAAAAGGTTAAGAATTTACAGAGAGATGCTAGATGCAGCCAGATATAATCCTCAGTCCATCTATTTCTGCAGCTTGTCTCGTAACTTAGGAAACGAATTAAGGAAATTAGCTAAAAGAATTCACTTTAAAGAGTGGTCAACATTTGGAAGTGTTTTCCTAAAAATTTGCCAAAGGTGTATTTTCCATGTAACTCAGAGTTTCTCACTGCCTCTTCCTTTATTTTCCAACTAAGTGAGCTGTTGTTTTTTAAAAGAATATTTGCCTATCCTTTAAAGGAAAAAGGAGGAAAAAAGGGAGGAAGCTAAAAAAGTGGTTGATAAACCCAAATGAAACCTTGCAAAGTTTTGCTTTTTCACTGAATATCTTGAACCCGTAAAAAACCAAATCTCTATAAAGTTTTCATCCTAAAATGTGTTGGTGCACAGTAAGATGGATACCAGGGTGATGAGATGTATGCCCTGGAGGGGAGGTGCTGAGCCAGAGCGCAGCCTTGCATCCCACCCTGAGAAATTGGCTCATGTTGAAGGGCGTGGTGGTGGGATGAAGCAAGCTTCTTGCTAAGACGGCATAACTCACCCCATGGTTAGCAGTTTTACTTTACTTTGCACTACAAAGGACACTCTGAAATACCTCAGCAAGTTTGCTTATGACTCCGAGCTGTGTGATGCAGTTGACACGCTGGAGGGGAAGGGGTGCCATTCAGAGGGACCTTGACATACTTGAGAGGTGGGACAGTGGTGACTTCCTGAAGTTCAACAAGGCCAAGTGCAGGGTCCTACACCTGGGTTGGGACCATCCCAAGCACAGGCTGGGTAGTGAATGAATTGAAAGCAGCCCTGCGGAGAAGGACTTGGGGGTGTTGGTTGATGTAAAGCTCAACATGAGCCAGCAATGTGTGCTCGCAGCCCAGAAACCAACTGTATGCGGGGCTGCATCAAGAGGAGCGTGATCAGCAGGTTGAGGAAGGTGATTCTCACCATCTACTCCGCTCTTGTGACACCCCACCTGCAGTACTGTGGTCAGCTCTGAGGCCCCCAACACAAGAGAGACGTGGACCTGCTCAAGCAAGTCCTGAGGAGGTCCCAAAGATGATCAGAGGACTGGAGCACCTCTCCTAGGTAGAGAGTCTGAGAGAGCTGGGCTTGTTCAGCCTGGAGAAGGCTCTGAGGAGACCTTAGAGCAGCTTCCAGTGCCTGAAGGAGGCCTACAAGAAATCTGGAAAAGGACTTTTTACAAGAGCATGTACTGACAGGAGGAGGGGGAATAGATTTAAGCTGAAAGAGGATAGATTTCGATTAGATATAAGGAAGAAGTCCTTTCCTGTGAGACATTGGAATAAGGTTCCCAGAGAAGCTGTGGCTGCCTAAACCCTGGCAGTCTTCAAGGCTGGGTTGGATGGAGCTTGGGCAACCTGGTCTAGAGGAAAGTGTCCCTGCCCATGGTAAGTGAGTTGGAAGTAGATGAGCTTCAAGGTCTCTTCCAACCCAAACCATTCTATTTATTTTTATGATTCACCCTGATTTTACTTGAGACAAAAAGCAGTTAAAAAGAAAGAAAAACATGACGTTGCCCTCGGTTATTTTTCTCAGTCTGGGTAGGTGGTGTTGCCAGCAGTATACCAGACACCGAAGCTGGCAGTGCACTGCACTGAGTTGGGCAGTGAAAAAAACAGCTGTTTTCAAATGCTGTCGAGTTTCTTTTGCGGAACTGCCATTTCACATTGCGCCAAACCCTGTCTTGAGCCCCCTGCCTGGCAGAAGAGGCCATTCTGCCCTACCCCAGGGCAATGATGCCACTGTACAAGGTTCCAGCCCACAGCTTAGGAGGTGTGGGTTACCCCCTGGAGGGCTGCAGAAGGTGCTGGAGTGTTGCAAGTTTGCTGCGGGAGGCTGCCACTTTCCCCCACCAGCCCTGGGGGAAAAATAGGGCAAGGCTGGAAAAGTCCTGAGGGAAAGGCGCTTCATGGGGAGGTGAGGAGCTGGCTGTTGGCAGTTGGCCATTGGCGGTTGGACACCGAACATAAATCTGATAGTCCCCACTGTGGGCTCCTTCCTTCTCTCTGCCTCCACCCCATCACTCCCCGTTGCTTTTACTTGTTAATTCCTCTGCTGACTCCTCTCCTATACACCCAAGCAAATCAGCAGAGTGGGACCCAAGAGCTGCTACGCAGCCAGGTACACTTCATGTGGGATTTAGATAAGGCTCAGGATATTTGGGTGAGAAGGGAAGTCCTGGTTCATTCTGCTGCTCTTTTCAAGCCCCATGTGCCTTGGTAGTACTTTTAGGTGTCTGACAAATACCCTACCCTCGTGTCACCTCCACCAAAGACTAATGGGATGTTGTCCTGGGTTCAGCAGCAGCAGTCATTTTTCTCCTTCTTAGTAGCTGGTGCAGGGATGTGTTTTTGACTTTCAGCCTGGGAACAGCGCTGATAACACCGATGTTTTCAGTTGCTGTTCAGTAATGTTTAATCTGACCACGGACTTTCTGAGCCTCATGCTCTGCCAGGGAGGAGGGGAAGCTGGGAGGAAGCAGAGACAGGACACCTGACCCAAAC